>CAJNDV010002224.1:88534-109756 GCA_905221635.1 Symbiodinium sp. CCMP2456
ACCTGGTGTTGATAACATTCCATATCGCGCTGTCCATGTCAGCGGATGGATGCGATTGCTTGTGTCCCATCCATGTGGAAACATGGCATTGTAGCCTCCCGCGCCAAGTCCATGAACAGCCGAACGCATTATGATTACCGTCCTATAACGCTGACCTGTTGCGTTGCAAAACCCCTGAAACCTTTGTGGTGTACAGCATTCATCCCATAATCGATCCATCACTCGGCGAGCGGCAACGGCGAGCAGCCATGTTTTAACACATTTTTGATTTTTTTGCAACAGCGCGAAGAAGATCCCGCGCGGTCCCTGTGCAGTCTGCAGGCTACGAAGAGGGAGGCTCCGTAGCTGGGCCGGTGGTCCGACTTGCAGGACCAACATTCTGCGCCTTCCCTGACATCCGAAAAGCTTTCGTTTCGCTGTTGCATGGCGGGCTCGTGCCTGGTGCGCGAGTATGCGCAATGGAAGCCAAGTCCAGCCTGCACCCGGTGGTTCATGGCCGGTACGTGTCTCCTGCACATGCTCGCCAAGGACAGGTTTACGTGTCACTGTGCGATTCGGATACTTTGCCTTGGGAGTTGATGCCTTTCGAAGAACATGGTAGTGTGAGTCACACTTATTTCTCTTTCTGCATCCGCTTCGGGCTCATCCGTTGTGTGCGCGTCAGGCCCTGAGCGGCAGCCGGGAGCGTTGCTCGGCGTCGGCAAGCGCAACGACCCAACCTTGCGACAAGGCCACCAAAATCGTGCCACAATCGATGCAGATTGCCGTCGCTTGCGCGCCGCCTGCCTGGAGCCATGGACGCTCTCGGCGACCATGCCCTCGCTTGGAAAATTCGTATTGTGTGTTCAGCCGTCCGTGAGCTGCAGGCCTTGGTCCAGGGGCCAACGGCTGCCCAGCCGGCGGCCTGCCTTCTGGTGGGGGTGGTCGACGCCTTGCTGGCTCTGTCCCAGCAACCTGAACCGGCAGCGAGGCGTCGCGATAGCCGCAGCCGAAGCCGCAGCCGCAGCCCGGTCACACCTCGGGGCTTGGAGAAGGGCAAAGGAAGCAAGGGCGGCGGCGAAGGCAAGGGCAAAGACAGGCGAGGACCTCTGCGAGCATCAGATGCCGATTTGGCGAAGGTGGCGACTGCAGCAGCAGCTGCTACGGTGGCCGCCCGCAGCCGTCACCAGCAATGAACGGCGATGCAACAAAAGATCCTCGCTGCCTTCATCCCGAGCCCCCGTGCGCAAGAAGCAACCCTTCGACTGGCAGCCGCGACCCTACAGCCGGATCGCCTTGGAGGGCGACTTTCTTGGGGCAGTTGTTATTTCATTGTAATGTACAGACAGCGTCATGCACTCGAGCCCCTGTTGCAGGATGAACAAGTGCGAGCCGCCAGTGCCCGGTCTAGTTTCAGGGCGTCTCCGCCGCACCCTTGCAACGGTCCACGAATCGGTGAAGCAACCAACCCAGGCTTTGGAAACGACACCCGAGAAGGCGCCATTCAGCGACGCCACCGTGCTCTCCATGCTCTGGCGGGAATGGGCCTCCGTTGGCTGCCGCGAGTCCCCCGTCCGACGCCGCTGCGCCTCCTATTCCGGATGGGGAAACGCTTTCGGACACTCTCACCCGCCTCGGCGAGGCCTCCCGTGTTCCCGCTGGCGCCGCCGGGAAACGCTCCCCCGGCAGTGGCCGACCACACCACGCCTGGCTGTTCTTCTGCAAGCGACTGCCCTTTGCACCTTGCTGGCGATGTGCAAGGGGCCGAATCGGCCACACATGCCCGCTGCACGTGGCATAGCCGAGGCCCGCCGGAGCAGCCAGAGGCGCCTTATAGAAACTCGTGATTGTACGTCGCCTTACTGCATGCGGCTGCGGGCACATTTGCCCCTGAAGCTGCATCGGCCTGGGGCCAACACCCACGTTGCGGCGAGCGCTGGTCCCGACTTGTACGCGCACTCGCTAACGCAGAGCCGCTGCATGTCTATCGACTTGCTGGTTTGATACATGCGTTGGCGGATGCCGAGGGCGAGGGGTCGGCGGAAGCTGACGCCCTCAGCATGGCTCTTCGTCGGGACGGCACTGCAAACCTTTCTCTCGGTCGAGCACTCTCTTGTCTTGTGGACGGCAACGGCTACATCCCTACACTGGCCCAGGCCACCATTACTGGAAGCCAGCGCCAGTCACACAGTTGCAATTGAGGCCGCAACCCTCGCGGATGCGTTCCGATCCCGGGCGGTGGTGCGGCGCCCGCCCCCGACCAAGCCCAGCCTGTGCATCCACGCCGCTCCCGCCGTGCACGCGTGCGACGCCGCGCCAGTGCCGCGCAGCCTCCGACAGGATGCTGCCGTGTTGCCTGACACTGACTCCCCAGCATCCACGGCGCCCGAGTGCCCCGCTCCGTCCCGCTCACGCTGCAGTCGGAGGCCTCCCGCACGGATATTGGACGCGCTAGACGAGCTCCGCCATCCCGTGCTTACGCTGCAAACGGTGCCCGTTTTTGTGCGAGCAGGCGTGCGCCGGCGCTCGCCAGCAGCCTCCCTTCTTGAAGCTGCCCGCGCCACACGAGCCGCAGTCGCCGAGCGACGACGCATGACGACGCGAAATCGCATGCACGCGTGCACGCAGAGGCGAGCTTTCACGGGCCGCTCTGACCGACCCAGCCAAACGGCCGCCGCAGCCACTCGAACCCATCCCGCACGACGTGCTGCAGTCTGTTTCAACCGCCGAGGCCCGTGCGCCTCACCTCCATTGCGGTCGCCCGCAGCCTTCGCGAAGCCAAGAGGGGGAGTGCACCTGGGCTGTCCGGCGCACGCACAGAGCACTACAAATTCTTGTTGGGTCATGCGGATGACATGGAGTTGCTAGCGGAGGCAGCCAATTCGCTGGCGCAAGCAGAGGTCCCGCGTGAAATTGCGGAAGGCGTCGCGTTGACCCGCTAAGCCTGGAGGTGGCGTGCATGGCGTTGCGACGGGCGATATGTTCCGCTAGCTGCCACGTGGGCGCCAGTCTTTGACCAGGCTACAAGGCCATACCAGTTTGCACTTCGCACCCGAGCGGGAGTGGATGCGCTGTCGGCCGGACTCCGCGCAACCCTGGAAAACGATGCTCGTGCCACCGTTGTTTTGCTGGATGGGCGCAGTGCATCTCCCGGGTTGCGTTTCTGTGCAAGCTGCGCGAGGTGGCGCCCGCACTCGTGCCCTTCGGAATACCAGTGGTGGGACGACGACGGTGTCCGCCACGGCATACTGCAGGCAGAGGGGTGCGAACAGGGGGACCCCCCTGGCCCCCGCCTTGTTCGCACTCGGCCAACACGAGCGTTACGCCGGGCAGACTCACAGCGACAGGGCGAGTCGCTCATGGCCTTTCTCGATGACCTCTACGTCCTGTTGTCGCGTGCGCGGAACTTTTTCTTCCGCGGCCACGTGTTGCTGCCCTTTCTGCCACCTCACCACCGCGTGCTCTTGCGCTCCCAAGCTGCTCCACACGCTGCTGCCAGGCCGTCCCCAGCTACCCCAACACCTCGCTCACCCCGGAGACAATGCAGATCGCGTTGCGTCGCCGACTCCGGCTCCCACGGCCGCTCGCACTGGGCCGCTGCGGGAGCACCTCGGAGCCTGGGTGCGGACGCCGCGTTGATGCATTCGGAGATCATGCACTCGCATGCCCCCGGACTGGCCTGCTGGCCAGACGAGCCAAGCTAGTTGAGCGTTCGTGGTGCAAAGTTGCCCGGGAAGCTGTTGGAGCTGAGGGACACCTGGTGCCCCCAACAATGGCTCGTCAACACCACCGCACCGGGCATTGCGCCTGACGATCACAGGCGCCTTGACCTTGTCATCTATGGTGCCGCACCACTGGGTGGACGGTGGAGCCCTCTTCTGTGATGCGACCCTCGTCTCGCCCCTAACGCGTGACGGCGAGCCCCACCCCGCCGCGGCCACACAAGAACCCTGTGCATCGTGCTCGGTTGCGAAGTGGGTGCGCGGTGGAACGACCCCGGCGAAGGCTGCGTGGGCCCGCCGCTGGCGGAGCGTGCTTTCCGTGGCCGTCCAGCAAGCTGTCGGCTACACGGCGCCCATGCCGGGACCGGCACATAGGATCTAGCCGACCCGGACGGGCCGAGCCGCCAGCCGCTGCGCTTTTTAGGACCAGGAGCTGGACCCAGCTGCTGGCGTAAAAGGTGCGACAAAAAAAATCGTGCCAAAGTCGTCCCGCGCCCGTCGGCCCGCGCCAGCACAGCTGCGTTTGTGAGGTGAGTGGCGCAGAGCCTGCTAGTGCTTGCAGCAAGCCAACCGTGCAGCAACAGCAGGGGCCAACGCAAGCACGACCTTGCCGTCTCACACCAGGACGCCAAATGAGTTGCGAATCATGGCGAAAGGTCTGCGGCCGTGCCAAGGTGCGAGCCGCGCAGTGCGGACGGCGAGCGGGGAGCCCAGTGTGAACAAAACGCGAGCTGCACCAGAACAACAAGCCCATGTGAGCTCTAACGGTGGTGCAGTTGGCCGTATCTCAGTTGACAGACCCGCTTCGCCGGCCCCCACAGCCCTACGGCATCGAAGAGTCTGTGAGTGAACCTTCCCGCCTGAATGCTCGGTGCTCGGGTCTCCGTTGAGGCAACGGCATGATGCGTTCGTCACGCGCCAGCTAACGAGGAGTCCCGACGACCGCACAACCCAAACGACGCCGCATGTGCTTCCAGCAAGTGCAGCCGCGAATCAACGATTGGCACGTCGACTGTAATGTCCGCAAGCCGCACGTTATTGTTTGTGCGTGGGGCGACCCAGTAACGCGACACCAAAGCAAGTGCAAGATCGCCAGGCGGAGTCACAGCTTACAAAACTCGGCATGTGAGCAAAAAGCCTGGTTTCAACACTTGTATCGAGAAAGCTTGCTGATGGAGGCGGTGTATTGTGAGCATATAGTGAGCCATCTGTGGCGAATGTGGCGACAGGGTAACCGGTGTTTCCTCCACCGGACACGGTCGTGCGCTTTTACAGAAGCTTCGACGCCTCGTGACCGGGCAACGCTTGGACTTGGAGCCAGGGTGATGTCGTTGCCAGCGTGATGTCGTTTCGATGCTGGCATGCTGTGCTGACGGTTCATGCGTCAGGCTCCTCGTTACGAAAAAGTCTTGGCCAACCAGTGTCTGTTGCTCGCGATCATGCGGTGGACTTGTGACCCTACTGTAGCCGGCCCTCGTGATGATAGCTTTGCGCTTTGGCGACGTCAGGTCGCTAGGCGTCGAACTTCACGGGCGCAGTGGTTTAGAGCGGTTTGCAGCATTTTGAAGCGAACCCACTCCGATCGGTTGTGTCGATAGTGCGACAGATGGGTCGCAGCTGCAGGTCCACCGTTTTCAACATCTCCTGACGGGTGGGTACGAGCGGGCCGAGAACTTCTCAGTTGGCAATCAGATCAGTGAGCGTTCCGTTGCAGTATGCATGCTTGTCACAAAACTCCGGCAGTCCTGAACCTTGCTTAGTCTTCCCCTTCTTATGCGCTGTTCCATCAGCGCTGCATTGACCAACTGTGTATGGAAGCGCTTCCGCTCCCTGCCTGTAGATGTTTCACGTGGTAGGCAATGACTTGCTGAATCTTACTGTTTAATTATGGGCATCACAAGCTACGAGAGAACACTCGTTGGCCAGTGTAGCCATAGCATGCCCACCGGTTCGAGCGTGACCACAAAGTGCATGCGAAGACTCATGTCGGAACAAAGTTTGCGATCTGTGTGGGTGACATGGGCTGGTCCATTGATTGCCTTTGTTTGCCTCCTTCTATGATTTCTAGCTGCAGGAGCTGGTGGGCATCGTGCAGCTGTTTGCCAAGCGTCTTCGGGCAAGGACGGCCAGGGCTGAGCATGTGTATTTGTTTGTTGCATGGTGGTCGCTGGTGGCCAGGATGATGGCAGCAAACGGTCCATTGACGCAGCAGCCCTGACATATGACATGTATGAGCTAGGCAGCAGAAGCTGAGCATTTTCATCGCTTCGATTCGGCTCGAGCAGCGCGGATGGATCGTGACATCCGAAATGGCAGCTTCAAGCCAGGCTGGATGGATTCTGGATGAAGCTCGAAAAAACCCTCTTGTGCCATCCTACGTCCTAAGCAAGGCGTCCAAAATCGCTGGGGCTGTTGCTACAGGCGGAATCGCACTCGGAAGCTTGGACAAAATAGACCCAGCCTGCAGTCGGAAGACCGCATGTGGATAAATTTGTTTAAGGCTTCTACTGGTTCGCAAAGCCGCGCTTTGAAGCTTTGTTGATTCCGACGCCATCTGCTCCACGCAAACTGTGTCTTGGTCGTATGAAGGCCCATGCATTCACACCTGTGGGCACCTTGACGCTTGCAGGTATAGCGAGCAGGATTTTGCGGCAAGTGCAGAATTTACTGGTTCTCGACCTGGTTACGTTTACAAGATGGACCACAGAGGCAGCCGCACAGATCAGGAAACACATGAGAATACGCTCAATCATTTCCACATGGTGTGGCGTGCTGGATTGTTTTGACAGATACAGTGCCTGCAGCTGGTCCATCACTTTTGCATTCATGCTTGTGGGGCGAGTTTATTGTCGATAGCAAAATACGTGACCCGTGCCCCACTGGATGTGTGGCTGTGATTTGGTTAGTTTGCGGCTGCAATGAGCACTCGGTGCGTCGACAACGGCTCCAGGCCTCGGCTACTACAAAGACATGCCGGCAAGCAGTGTCACGAAATGATCGGCCAGTGAGGCTGTTAATCGAGCTGCCGCGTAGAGCGTCTTGTCGTGCACAAAGCTGCACAAAAAATGAGCGGCCAATGACACCGTGCCTGTGCTTTGTTTTTGTATCGGAGTGAGTAAGATGTCGTTTGAGGACCGTCGCCGTAGGTGGACATTCACTGGAGTTCTCTGCGACTGAGGCCAAACTCCCTGTATGAACCCCTGTGTGAAATGACTTGGCGGGCGCTGGGCTTGGTTTTTTTTCATGAGCTGAGAAACGCAGTCATGCAGTCGCGCTGTGTGATTCGCAGATCACGGGACATGTGCTTCATGCCGTGCTGAACGTCGACGAATCTTTGGACGAGAACGGTCTGCCCGTCCCGAAGGACGATTTGGCGCTTCTTGTGCGATGTTTCAACCACCGACGCCACAGAAGACATGGCGTGCAAGTCGTTTTTGCAGGAGCCGCAAGGTCAGGTCAAAATGCTGGTTCAAACCAACATGGAGATTCTTGGCTGCAGGCTTTTGTGTGGGAGCGATTTGTTGGAAGCTTGTCGTGGTTGGGGCATTGAAATGATTGAAGACTAACAGAGGGCAGGCGGAGAGAAGACCAAGAAGACGCAGGCATTCACAGCTGCAGGGGACCGTTGGTGAAGAGAAGGGCACCTGTCTGCTGCAATTTCTTCCTAGCTGTGCCATATGTCTTAAACATGCACGCATGAAGTATCATGACGGGCTCGTTGTTCCTCTGGGGACAGGGACATCATCTTTCGCTTAGATTCCCATGCGATTCCGTTGCATCATTCCTTGTATCCATGTGGCCGAACTGCCCCCTAAGAGTTTGTGTGTGAGTGTGTGTGTATGTGCGAGTGCTTTCGTGCGGATGGACGCGTCGCCTCAACAGACCGTGCAAACCCGTGCAATAAACAAATGTATGTCAAAGGCTTCGGGCTTGCGACAGATCCTGGCTTGACTTGCGCGGCACGGCCTACTTCTAAAATGTAAAGGTTTGTGGCAAAGCTGCCGCGACAGGCAGAGCTAGCATTATGTATGTACATATACATACTGTATACATGCTATATACATATATACATTGCGTTGTTGTCTCCTGGGATCCTCGCCGGACCTCGTCGAGAGCGAGTGCCAAATACATTACATCTCATACATACTTATATGTATATATATATATATGTATATATATATATATAGATAAGATTAGATAAGGTACCCCCCTAAAACCCCACGCCTCAAGTGTCTTGGCTGCAACTCCTGGAGCCATTCGCTGCTGACTGCATTCACTTTTGCTTTACGCTTATTTGGGGCGGTGGAGTGCAGTGGTTGGGGCCGGCATGCCATGTTGACTGCAGTCGAAACGCCTTCACTGTCGAACCAAAGCAGAGGGAACTAGAGCGCCACTTAAAGTCGTCGATTCGCAGATTCGCATAGTCGCAGATTCGCAGATTTGCGGAATCGCATACTCGCAGAATCGCAGATCGCACAGCTGCCAGATCCTAGGGTCTGTAGAGTTTGCGATTCTGCGAATCTGCGATTCTGCGAAACACTATGAAATTCATATTTCGTCTATCTTCCAAACGCCAAAACTAGAAGAAAGTGCAACACTCACAATCGCGTTGAGTCATCACATGCGCACATGTAATGCAAACCACGTTAGTCCGTTTACACAATTGAAATACTATAACCAGATTGTAAAGTGTTCTGCTTATCTTCGTTTTCATCAGTCACGTAGCAGACTAGTTGTATTTTGACCATTCATGAAGCCAACGCATGTAGGACCCCACTACCAATGCCAAAATAGGTTCTTTAATTGGCACATGTGTCCATCTAAATGCATGTCTCTTCCAGATTCTGTTAAGGTCATCGTCACGTACGCAGCACACGCTCTGAATTGGTTAGACAGTGTTTTTCCTAGTTTTGTCTTTTTATCAAGACGAGATGATCGTCACGTAAACGGCTAGCCAATTCAACGGGTTTAAGCAAGTACTGACTGTAGTCTATCTACTGTTTCAACCTAGTAGTTAATGCTTTCACGTCTCAGTTTTCTGACAGCCCAAGTCAAAAGGTAGGAGTGTATGATGGATTGGTGAACGAGGACACTTGGCTGGTCATTGAAATAGCCCATGTAGAGCTAATACCATGACCTGGTCAAGGTAGTGTAAAATGTCAGCTCGTGCCGACTGCTTACAGCCATGTATGTCACAGCATTATGTACATGATAATAATGTGGTTTTAAGGAGTCGCCTAATGTACTGAACTAGGAGTCTTCGTTCGTACTGAAGTGTATTCATGCGTGCGTATTTTAATGACCGAAAATTTGTCATGAATTGAACAGTTTATTTGACCCTTTGTGTTGAACTAAACCATTTTTTACTAATATTACCACGGGCACATGAGATACTCATGTCAGGGTGGGGATTGATGGTATCAGTGGCCAGCACCATTGCCCGTATTTTCGCTACTAAACTCACCTAATCTAATTACTAAGAATCTTCGCTAGTAGTGAGGGCTGGTGATATTAGTGGCCAGCACGATTGCCCGTAGTTTTGTTAGTACTTACTATGCATTTTCGCTAGTAGTGTACTCAGGATTCTATATCTTAATGTTCGAAATTGCTGAACAGTTTATAGGACCCCAGTGATTCTTGCCACTACTGTATTGTCACGGGTACGTTGGATACTACGGACCAGGAGGAGGGACTGATAGTATCAAAGGCCAGTCCATATTTCTGCTAGTACGACTATTAATATGCATGCCACCACTCAAGCTAAAACTAATGTTCGGAGCATCGGGCACGATGGTAATTCCTGATGCCAATACTCGTAATCATGCAGGAGCAGGAACCTAGCAGTAATGCTAGGAGCACTGCAGCCAAGGTTTCGGAAATGCAGTGCTTCAGGTGAATTACAGGCCGCAAGAAGCCACAGAAGGCTGCAGGCCACAGAAATGTAAAATTCCTGTTGTTGTGGGCTGCAGAACTAGCCGAACCCGAACGCCGCCGAACGTCATGCAAGATCGGCCGGCCCAACACCAATTTCAATACTCAGCGGTTACTTAATTTAATATCAGGGGGATTAAGCCGATGTAGAGAAATCATATAATTCATGGCTCTAGCAAACGGCGTGCTTTTCAGGCTTTAGACATGCTCTGTCATTTATTTGATGAGTCAGCCAATGAACAGTTAGGCTAATTCAAATTCGCACTGTATTACATGACATCGTGCAAGATTATATATATATATATAATCTACGCCACAATCGTAGGCGCGCCCAGCCAGTGTGCTTGGAACTCCTGTTAGGGTTTCAGGGTTTCGCAGCCACCCAGTCCTTTTAGGGTTCAGGGTTGCGCAGCCACTCCTTTAAGGGTTCAGGGTTTCGCACGGGTTTGGCGTTTTGCAGCCACTCACTCCTTTCAGGGTTCAGGGTTTCGCGCCCACCACAGCCCTTTTAGGGTTTAGGGTTCAGCACCCACTTGCTCCTGTCACGGTTCAGGGTTTCACACCCACCCACTCATTCTAGGGTTGAGGATTTCGCACCCACCCACTCCTTTCAGGGTTTGGGGTTTCGCACTTTGTTCTGAGGGTTTCGCAGCCGCTCACTCCGTTTACGGTTCTGGCCCACTCTTTTTAGGGTTTGCCAAATGCCAACAGCGCGCACGCAAAATCCTCGAGACAGTTGTCATTTTCAGACGGGAGTTGCTCGTCCGCGAAACTGGGGTGTCGATTGCCGTCCTCCGACCAGGTGCCAAATGGTACACACTTGCCAGCAAAACAAGGCCCCCCGGCTCTGCAGACCATGTGTGCGGGCAAACAGATCATCTTGCGCGTACACATACTCTAAAAACTATATATACTACATGCAAATTCAAACATATGCATATAGAGACCCCGCAGTGCTGTCGACGGCGTGCCAAGTGGGTGACAATGTATATAAATAAATATAAATATATGGTACCCCCCCCCGTAACCTACCTTTTCTTTTGTTTATCGGTACCGGAGTGGAGAGGTGCCCCAAGAGCTTTGTCTCTGCCCGATAAGCCTTATGTGTACAGACAGTGCTGTCGGTAACCTTGTCTCTGCCCGATAAGCCGTATATGTGTACAGACAGTGTTGTGAGTAATCTGTGAATCGTGCTACGCGATATCGGGGCCGATTCAACTTGAATCGGCTCGATTCAAGTTGAATCGGCCCTCGGATTGAAGATCCTTGGGAAACTTCTTCCAGGAGTCTTCAATCTTCAATCTTCAATCCAACCCCCAATTCAACTAAAATCGGGCCGATTCAACGTGAATCGGGCCGACTCTGCTTCAAGTGCATTCGCCCAAACATTCCTGCCGCAGAATCTCTTGGGTCACGCCCCCAACGTAGCTTCCTGTGACACTCATTTCGATGACCTATATATGATACACCCAAACGCTTTATAGTAAATATACCGTATAGAACACCACACGGAATACACTATATGAAATTCCTTATAGGATACCTTTTAGAATACCTCCTCTGCATACCTTATAAATGATTTCATTGCAAATACCCTATTTCTGAAATACCTTAATGCCTTATTGAATACTCTATGAGGTATAGAATCCTACAGAATACCTTATCATTTACTTTGAGGAATACCCCGTATATCCACGCTATTGAATACCTTACACACTAACTCATGGAGTACCCTATAGAATACCACACAGAATACCACGCAAGATGCATAATTATGGAATATATACTACCCTGGATATACCGTACAATGTAGATGACCATCCGGAATACTCTATAAAATACCTTGTGAAAAACCTTCTGCAAATGATATCTTGACGCTTAAACTTGTCTAACACCCTATAGAAAACCTCATTGATACAGGATACATATAAGGACAATCAGGAGGAGCCCAAGCTGAGAATTCTCCGGCTGAATTGCAGCTTATTGAGTAGGAAACTTATGTAATACATCGAAGCTTATCTAGCAAGGGTTTAAATCGATATCGGGATTCTTCGTAGAATACCTTTTCCTACAGCAGACCTTCTACAATGTTTTTTTGTGGAATACTATATGGCGGAATACCCCATAGAATGCCTGTAAGGGATCTGTTTAAAGAACATCACGCGTGCAGGATCGGAGACTTTGAGTCATAATTCGAAGCTTCTTTAATAAGAGAACTAAGTAAGGGAACGCAGGAACCCATTATGTAAGAACCTCTTTACAAGTTCGAAAAGCGGTTCTGAATGAGTTCAAGAATCCAGGATTTGAGGGTTCTTCTAATGCAATGAAGCTTCGTTAGCAGGGTATCTATAGTCTAACTGCTAATTTTACACGATATGTCTTACAGTCCTCTCTGTATTTTTGTAGTTAATCTCAATAATTCCCTAAATTCTTTACATGTTTCCCACTGCTAGGATACCCTAATTCCCGAAATTTCCTTAATTCCATAATCCCTGCCCCCATGTCTTGGGTTTAAGGATGTCTTGCGTTCCCTGAATTTCCCCAATCTCTGGCCCATGTCCTGCATTTGCATTTAAGGATTTGGCTCATTCCCTAACGTCCCCAAATAAATTCCTTGATCCTTGCCCCATGTATGGGTCTGCGGTCTAAGGAATCCATGTTACGTTCCCTGAAGGGCATTCAAGGAGTATAAGGAAGGGATTTAGGGAATGCCCGACAGCCAGTACATGGTGCTAGAGGTTAGGGAATGCAGGGCATATAAAGATTCAGGGAACCCTTTGAATCCAGTACATAGGGCTCAGGGTTAAGGAATATAGGGAGTTCAAGAAATGCAGGGAATTTAAGGTTTAAGGAGTTCCCGAATTCCAGCACGTAAGGCCAGGTGTTTGAGAATCTAGGGAATTGATGGCGCAAACATGTCACAGCACTGGCTTTGCTGCACATGTCCTCGTCTGTGTATTCATGTATGTATGTATGTATGTATGTATGTATGTATAAGCATCTCGGCTGCAAAGAACCCGGAAACCCCCCGGGAGGATAGGGACGGCCAATCGAAACAGGGCAGCCGTGATCTCGTTCCGGCCTCCAATTTCCGGCTCTGCCCTGAAACCGTATGCCTCCCTGGAAGACATGCCCTTTGTGGGCAATCGCTGCGATTTGGACGGGGGCTCAGTGCTGCATCCTGACTGTCGTGGACGAAACAAAGTGCCTGCCAGCCCGGCAAGGGAATACGCCCGCGAGTTATGCCAAAGACAGCAGCTCAGGCTGCACCTGCGGACGATCGTTGGCCACTGTATGTGCCAAGAGGCTCGAGGATGGCTATCTGACCCGGCGTACTTCAACGCTTGGGACACAAGGTGGGTGGACGGCCACCCATGCGCTCTACTTGCAGCCGCCAGGCTCTCTGCATACCCTCCAGACGAGTCGGCCCTACAACGATGGTGCCTCCTCTACTACCCGAGCCTGCACAGCACCCTCTGGCCGTCCTACCTTGACCCTCTCAACCTGGGTCACATTGACCTCCACAGCCTGGACTGACGCAGGTAAGGCTATACGTCCCCAGCTCGACCCCCTGCCTGACAGCTGCCCAGGGAAGCGACTTCGCCTTTGGCGTCTCCGACACCGAGGCCGTGGATCCAGGCGTCGGCTCCGACGCGGCAGGCAGATCCACCGCACAAACAGCTTACCAGCATGTGCCTGCAGGATGCTGCTCGTCTTTCAGATGCTATCGCAGTGCCCCCTCCATGTTACCTTGCGTGCAATAGGGACATTCCGCGGTTGGAAGCTGGACTTCATGACTAGTCCCCTTGCCTGGGCTCACAGAAACTGGGCTACCCGACTTCCCCGAGCCGGGGTGAGCGGCCTGGACATGGCTGGCCGTGATGACACCAGCTCCGAGCTGGAGCCTACCGAAGGCGATCGTGGCGACACCTGGCCGCCTGACTCGGCGGACTTCGAGGAGACTCTGGTAGAAGGGCCTGATGATGGGCGCGGCCAGAGGATTGGCCCTTGGGGCCCACCCGTGCCCAGCCCTGTCCAAGCGCTGAGGGTTCCAAGCCAACAGCTTTCAGGTCGCATTGCTGGGTTCTGGGAGTCAGAAGGGCTCTCCCCGATCCGGGTGCTCACGCAGCTCCCCTGGGAGTGGCGTGACTTGGACAACATATGCGTCACGATAAGCCACCTTTCCCAGGCCGAAGGACTGCACCCAAACACACTTGAGATCGCGGCGGCGGACCATGGAGAGGGCCCAGCACCAGCCGACCTGGCGGCCACGGCCACGGACGACGGGGACGGCGAAGAGGAGCCCTTCACGGCTAATGCGGTCGCGGCGGAGATCACGGAGACCATGGCCCGCGAAGGCAGGACGGTCATGACCCCGGCGGAGCTGCACAGGCTCGAGGTTGAGCATGAATTTCAGGACATCCTCCGAAACATCGAAGGCGACAGGCGCATCATTGGGTGGTCCAGCGAGCTTCCGGACTCACCCCCAGCTCGGCCACGCAGCGGCACTTCCAGGCCTTCCTCCTCTACGGCACCCTCCTCGGGCTCTACCCCAGCTTCGAAGCCCAAGGTGAGTCGCAAGTCGGGGCCCCCAGTCGTTTGCACACCTCGTCCCTTTGGGCAACGCCCTTGTCTACCTCCTTGTTGTGCAGGCGCCCCCGGGATGAGTGAGAGTGTGCGAACTGAGCTTGGAAGTCTGATAGTGAGGGCGCATCGCCAGCCAGGGCTTATTCTAGTTCCGAACAGCCCTTCGGAGGGAGCCTGCCCCACTTACTTCAGCAGGCATGCTAACCAGACTGAGTGGCACAGCCGGCCTTTCCAAACTCAGGGCTGCACAGCTATTGCAGAGGCCCCTCCGAAAGGGCCCTACCAACAGTTTCGATGGCTACGCCTGCGGGCAAGGGATCTCGCATATCTTTGGCCTCGAGGGAAAAGACCTGCCGGTGATGTTTGCTCGGTCCGTATAGCAGTGCGGCTATGTGCTTTGCAACCTACCCTTGCACTCCTTACAGTACAACCAATGCCTATGACATCGCCGGCCAGGTACACTATGAGCAGCTCCCCTCCTTTGTGGTCGGCGGCTCATATGTGCGCACTTCTGTCCGTCACGTACATCATGGCTTTCCTGGTCTCCCTCTCTGACTTGACCAGGTACCCCCGGACATCGCTGCAGGTGGCCACGCGCCGACTTCTACGGTGCCTGCACCCCAGCTCACACATTTCTATGAAGACCTTCTCCTTCATCACACAAATGTGGCCACAGACATCCAGCAGGCCGCTGTCCTACCCATCCTCCTGTACCACAGGCAGCCGTCCGGGTCCCAAGTCCCGGAGTTGCAGTACATACAATTGCAAATCCTACCGGCTTGCATTTGTCGTCCTCTACATCTACATGTTCACCTCAGCTACTGCAACAGATGCGAGGGTTAGGTTTCCCGTGCACCAAGGGAACCTTGAAGCCAACAATCGGCATCTTACCAATTTTCATCCTAGGGCGAAGCTTTATGGTGACTGGAGTCACACAGCCCGGCCCGAAGGACACTCCCAACCATTTCGCAAGCGAGCCTTCCGACGAGCTCTTCACAGAGCCAGCCTAAGTGAAGATCACACCACTATGTACCGAGGCCGTCGTATGTGTCTGGAATCCCAGTTGACATCACAGGCCTCCCGAACTTCGACAGCAAGCACTCACATGCTTCGCTACGACAAGCCTCGTCTACGCATCGTCTCCTGGAATGCAGGAGGACTAGCAGCCCACACCTACCGTGAGATAACCACCTGGCTACAGCTAGAGCATGAAGCCCACAGAACAGTGGACATCTGCGTGATCCAGGAGACATCCTGGAAAGAGGACCTCGAGTATACAACATCGTTCGAGGCAGCCGGCCAAGTCAATTGGCACGTTGTTCACTCCACCAATAAGGACAAATCAGGCATCTTATGCATGATCCGTTCAGGTCTGATCGCGGCGGACAAGATCCGCACCTCTTGCCTTCACCCAGGCCGACTCCTACATGTTCGTCTTCTCTTTCCAGTGCCGTTCGACCTACTCTGTATGTACCAACACGCTTGGAATCTGCAAGGCAAGGCACTCCGCGGACCCAGTAAGACAGATGCACTACTGCGCCTTCGCAAACAATTGTGGGACAGCCTAGACAAGTGGCTAAGCACGGTCCCACAGAGACATGGTTGCGCAGTGGCAGGCGACTTCAACTTGTCGGTGCACGAGGACTCGCCCACGTGTGGCGCAGGACTTCCTCCGTCTTCGACCACACCTCATCCAGACCAGTCTGTTCTCATGGACATACTTCGAGCCCACAAATGCTGCGTGCTCAACACATGGCACAGGAAAGGTGTCCAGAACCGGACGTTCCTCTCCCCAGGAGCCGATGAGACCCAGCTGGGCACCCAGATAGATTTCATAGTCGGCAGAGGTCTTACGGTTGATAACCTGTCTAAACAAGCCGCGGCCTTCAATGCACCGTTCGTTCCAGACAGCGGATGCCGACATCGACCACTCTCAGTCAGGCTACCACTACCCCGAAGGTCATATCAAGCGCCGCGCTCGAACAGAATCACATCACATATGGTGCAGCGATCTCTCCAGGACCCGGACTTTGCCAGGCACCTCCAAGAACGCACCGTCCCAGCCCTACAGGCGGCGACGACCAACTCATCGATTGACATCATTCTTGAGACAGGCTGGACCGACACCAAGCTCCACCACGGCGACCCCAGTCAACACCATGGCTCCGGACAAGCCGAAGACTACGAAGGCCCGCTCACCCTTCAAGTTCAAGAAATGTGGCAACTCAGGAGCCAGTTACGCGACTTGGGCCAGGCACTCTACCAATGGACTAGTCATGCGCCACGACCTTCGCATGTGTTCCGAGCATGGTTCCTAGCTACCAAACTACAGGCACACACGCGGTCGCTCAGACAGGCATGCCGGCAACGCAAGACGAGCAAGGTTGCCGAGGCTGTCCAATCAACAGATATATACAGAGCTGCCAAGCGTTTCGCTCCCAAGGCACCAAGACGCAGACTACAACTACGAAGGCCAGACGGGAACCTACAGACTCACGAGGAGGAATTCCACCAGATTCGCACCCACTTCACCAACCTATATGATGGCCCAGCATGCTCCCAGCCGCCCCAACTCACGCAGGACCTGAACATCTCCACGGTGGAGATCGCGGCTGCCTTTGGCAGACTAAGATCAGGGAAGGCCATGCCATCATCCAGTGCACCCTCGGTCCTGTGGAAACTGTTCAGTCAGGACTCGACTGCCCCGGTCAAGCTTCAGTTCGACCACTACCTTACCAAGGGCTGCCAGTCCTTGCCTGAGCACTGGAATGTGTGTGAGTTGGTTCTTCTCCCGAAACCACACAAACCGCTTCGCTCTCCCGCTCATCTCCGGCCCATCTGCTTGCTGGGCTTACAAGCCAAGCTCTTGGCATCAGTGGTGGCAGGACGTCTCCAACCCTACGTCTCCAGATACCTGGAGAACCTGCCACAGTACGCCTACGTCGCCAATCGGACATTAGCCCAGGCACTAGAGCGAGTTATCGGTCATTGTGCTGAAGTGAGGAAACTGGTCCAACAGCAAGCCTCCACACTGCACTCTCGCAGACAGGGTGGCGTGTCACTCAGCCTTTATGGTGGATGTCAATTGTCCCTTGACATCACGGGTGCATACGACCATGTGCCAAGATCAGCACTTCGGCTGGCACTCCAAGATGCGGGCATTCCCGACAACCTCATACAGGTCATCCTTCTCATACATGAACAGGCCCGCATCAAAATCAAGCATGCTGATCAGGAGACCTTGATCAGACTACATCGAGGACTTCGACAAGGCTGCGGTCTTGCGCCCATCTTATGGGCTCTATACAGTGGCTGGGTGCTGAGGCAGATGAATGATCCCACGCAACTACAAGTCACAGACACGGCCACAGTGTACGCTGATGACAAGCATTTTGCCTGGATAATCAGGAAGGGCAGCGACCTGGAGAAGGCGTACAACGCCATGAAACATGTGCTCCGCAGTCTCTCGCTCTTTGGTCTCACTGTAAGCACGGACAAGACGGTCATACTCCTAGAACTCAAAGGAGCAGCGGCGTCCAGATCCCTCGCCAGGTACGTGGTACATCTACCGCAAGGACCGCACGTGAAATTCGTCATAGATGGGAAGGCCATACACATCAAACTCGCAACATCGCACGTCTACCTTGGAGCTGTTGTTTCGTACAAGAGGTTCGAGAGTGAAACCTTCAGGCACAGACTGGGCATCGCCAAGGGGACCTTCACCAGGCTCGGATCAATTCTACGTAACCGTTCAGTGCCGATGACCCTTCGCCTTCGCTTATGGCAGGGCTGTGTATGGCCAGCCCTTCTTCATGGACTCGATGTTACAGGCCTACCTCAACCAGAGCTACAGACGCTGCACTCCCAGCTAACGCAGCAAGCTCGCTCAATAGCCAGGTCTTATTCAATGTTCACGCGTGAGTCCAATGCGGACTTCCTGAAGCGGCTTCACATCGACGACCCAGCCAGGAGACTCAGAGACTCACTGAACCGGAGGCAGATGCAAGACTCGCTTCTAGGACCGGGCCTACTACCTGGCACGGCGCAGCTCCAATGGAGGGCAATTGTGAGCGGCCAACTGTTTGACTGGCCACGCACTTCACAGACACAGCCACATGCCACTCAGTCCCCCGCATCACTGAAGTGCGTTGATCAGGTGATACATGAAGTCTTTGAGTGTGAAGAGTGTGGCCAGCAATTTGTGACAGCGGCTGCCCTCAAAAGGCATCGATATCTCATGCATTTCAGCGAAGAGCAACAAACAGAACGACAACAAGAAGTGCAGCAGCTCCGAAAGACCTCCCCTATGGAGCACGCTAAGGACGGCATGCCACAATGCAGACATTGTCTACATGAATTTACTACGTGGCATGCCTTCTTCTACCATGTCACCTCACGCAGCTGCGCAATCCTAAGGGCCATCTACAACCAGCACGATTCAGAAGTGAACCTCGTACCTTTGCTGAGTGAGGCGGTCGTCGACTCCCAAGAAGTCCTGTCACGCGCTAAAGACTGCACATGGCAATCCCTGGCACAACTTGACATAGTTCGCAACAAACAGCACCACTGCCTGGAATGCAACCACTGGTGTGTTAAACCGACGTATGTCAGAAGACACATGCAGACCAAGCATCCAGACAGAATTCCGCTCATTCAAGCATGCATTGAGGACATCAAGAAGAGCAACGTCAGCTTGAAAAGCCCGTGCCAGTACTGCGGACTACAGTTCACCAGGCGAGATGCCCACCTACGGTCATGCATAGGAATCTTTAATGGTGTATACCTCCACCGTCGTCTTGCTCGAGGCAAAGCCCTGAATCTTGCAGGCCAGACGACGTCCTCCGGACTCAAGCTTTCGGACCATGTTCGGGACATTCCGACCGGAGGAACCCGTTCCGACCGAACTGCAGGCAGCCACCCAGGACCTGGACATGCTGAAGGCCCTCCTACCGACGGCCATGAACCTCCAGCAGTTCCAATACCACCAGTCCATGGAGACCGAGGAGCAGGAGGACACCGACCAGCGACCCCAGAAGTGGCAAAAGCCGGGGCCCAAGGGAGCTCCTCAAGGCGGAAAGGGCAGACGCCACAATCCGCAGGGCTCACGCTACAGCAACTCCTGGAGAAACAACGACTGGGGAAGCCACAGGCCACAGGATCAGGAGACGTGGGCACCTCGTTCATCCCGAACAACAGCACAGGACGCCGACCAGCACAAACAGATGGCAGAACTCAAAGCCATCGTCTCCATGCTCAGCACGTTGGTGCTCAGGCAAGAAGTGCAGATGAATGTGAGCCGACAAGACACAGCCTACGTCATCTTCATCCAGACCCACAATGCCGACAGTTTGGCGATGAGCCTCTTCCGCATCGGAGAACAATGGCGCCAAACCAAGATCGAGAAGCCGGAACAATTGAAGGCACCGATGAGGGTTGTTATGTTCCAACATTTCATCTCGACAGTCAAAGACCGGTTTGCACAGATGACGACCTCGCCGTCGGCAAAATCCAAGGCGAGGGAACTGGGCTACATGCTGGAGAAGGAGGACTTGATACCGGGGCTCAAGTGGGACCACTCGGAGAAGAAGCACATTCTGGACGACAAGGCGGAGCCCTTGTCCACGGAGGACGTGCTGAAAGCCCTAGACAGGCTCCTTGTGCTCAGCGCCCAGACCCTGGTGATCTCCCGCTTCCACGGCATGCGCAAACTGAGCGAGGAATATACATCCCCCACTTTGGGGATGTTCCTGGAGATCGGCATGCGGACCTCAGAGGCTCAGGAAGCATGGTCCATTCTGCATCGACTAAGCGGCTCGGCAACGTGGATGGCTGCCAGCTGCTACCTCCGCCACGAAAGAATGCAAATGAGTGCTTTGGCCAAGAGGCTGGCAACAGTCACCAAGTGACAAGCATGAAGATCGGAAATAGTGGAAATTACTGCTATTCTAATGTTATCTTTAAAGCGCTGGTGGATTGTGCTCAAACCTCGGGGGACCACTCCACGATCTTCATGCCGTCATACTGTGAGTTTGTAAAGGGGTTGATCAGACGATCGAGTGCTTCAGTGGTGCATCTGTGGAAGCACCCGCTCTGGCTTTCGCTCAACCGAGGCTGGGCTAGACCTAGCTGTCAACACGATACTGCGGAGTACTTACTGTTCCTGGCGGGGAGCCCTTTACTGCAGAGGTCCAGCCTTGAAGTTGTGTGGCAATCCAGACACCGTCAGCCGCAAGCCGACGGGCGTAGTGTGGCGGATTCCGGGCAGTCCGTCCCGCTGCTGCTGCCGTCTCCCAGCGAGGGAGGCAAGGATTCCAATCAGTGTATTACGGTTCAGAGTTTGATTCGACAGTGGCAGCAGCAGCCTGAAGTACATGCGATGCTCACGCCTGCCAGAGTTTGGGTGCTGCAAGCGTGCAGATTTCAGTACGATGCTGAGGGACATGTCACCAAGCTTAGATACGACATCTATCCTTGTCGTGCTATTGATGTGCCTTGCTTTGTTGATAACAACGTGGAATGCCGACATGTCAAGTATCAGCTGAATTCGGTGGTGCTTCATTTGGGCGAGGCCCCAACTACAGGCCATTATCAACTAATATGCTACGAGGGCGAAAGCATCTACCTCATGGATGATGATCTGCCGGCTCGGAGAGTTTCGGCTAACTCTGCCCTTAGCAAATCTACTGACTCCTACCTTTTCTTCTACACTAGTTGCTAATGGCCCAGCCTGGTCCTGCTTTTGGGTATGCGTACCGAGGACCAGCTGCTTTAATCTTCTTTCAGTGTGAGCGGTTGGGAGAGGGATGTGCGATGCACAGCCATGCCGGGCCTCAGGCCTGTCCCTCGTGACGTAGCAAAGAGACAGACTTTGCAGCGTGTGAAAGTGAAAGTGAAAGTGAAAGTATGTATGTATGTATGTATGCCTGTGTATAGAGGGACACGCACACATACACAGGCATACGTTCTACACATGTATGTATCCAACAGCGCACAAAACAGCAAA
>CAJNDV010002224.1:109856-184179 GCA_905221635.1 Symbiodinium sp. CCMP2456
GTATTTGTTTTTGTATATGTATATGTATATGTATATGTATATACATACATACATACATACATACATACATGCATGCATGCATGCATGCATGCATGCATACATACATACATACATACATACATAGGTACATACATACATGCATGCATACATACATACATGCAAAAAGTATATGCGTACGTACATACATACATACATACATACATACATACATGCATACACACATACATACATCCATGCATGCATACATGCATACATACATGCATGCATGCATGCATGCATGTATATATATATATAGATATTATATTTAAATACCATATTTGCCATACTACTTATATATATATATATATCAGTATAAATATAGATATCATATGCATACATACTGTATGTAGGTACGTATGCATGCATGCGTGCATGCATGCATGCATGTATGTATGCATGTAGAGTGCGAATGCTCAAAATGTATCCATGTATTTGTCTATCTATCCATCTATTTTTACTTATCCATCTATCTATCGCTCTGTTTATCTCTCTATCTATCTATTTAGCTATCTATCTATCTATCTATCTATCTCTATCTATCCATCCATATATATATATATACATATATATATATTTATTTATATCTATATATATATACACACAGGCAGATATGTGTATAAAGGAATATGCGTCTGATTCTTCCTTTCTTTAGTTCTTTCTTTTCCTTTCTCAATATAACATGAGTTTACACACACACACACATACACACATGCATTCAATGGAGTATACAACCGACATAGACATCGACATATATTTCCTCATTACAGATTTACACTTATACTCCTATACAGATGCACCCCTTGGCCAATGGGCATACGAGCACGCTCAGCTTCTCATGTTCGGGTGACCTCCGGTCCTCGAAGTTTCCATGTTTCCCCCCTCCGCAACCTGATGGGTAGCTTTGCCATCCATGTCTTCCACAGCTGCCCCAAACTGCATTCGGTATCCTTGAGCGATACGTCCTTAATGAATGGCTCATGCTACGTTTGCATCAGCAGACAGGAGAGAGAGTTTCACGGCACGAGGTTTTCACGACATGCAAGTCTTTCCTGTCAGGGCATCCGCCCAAATCTTTCTGTTGTTCACCAAGGTTGAGCCGCAAACTGAACTTAATGCGTGCGGTTCTTAAAGTGCATTCTGCACGATGTCTTATGGAGTTCAGAAGTGGCCTTGCAGTTCCTTGCAGGTCGAGATTATTTGAGAGAGTTGACTTGCCACAGAGACAAGCAACGCTGCGGACTTGGAGTGTGCCGGGAGTTTTCAGCATCGACAGGTCTTGCCCAACGTTGTTGCGAGGCAGCATCAGCGACGAAGCGCAGGAGGTTCTCCAAGACCTCCAGGAGTCTGCACTGATGCCGTGGTTTCTTTGGCTGATGGTCCAACTGCAGGAGCATCCTGTGATGTTCTTCGAGCCATTGAAGTTTGTGCTTGCGGCCACCCCAGCTGGATTCAAGCGCGACGACCGTGATTAGCTGCTTTCTCACCACACCAGCCGCAGAAAAAACACCGTGTTTCTCACTTCACCAGTAAGGATGATGTGACAAAAGAGTTCATCAAGCTTGTGGTGGAAGAGCGGGTCCGTTTCCTCAGCAGGTCACGCTGCAAATTATCTCTCGCGAAACCGCTGCCCCGAAGTCCGCAACGAGGGCTTGGAATTCAGTTCGAACCTGCCAGCCGACAGTGAGATGATACACCCAAGACCCCGAGCCGGCCCTGGCCGCCCTGGCCCTAGCCTGTCTTAACCCTGGAGCGGCCAAGTATAGGGCCTTGCGCAGTCTTCATGCGATGGGCAGCCGCTATTCCTGTGCTTGTTGGTTCTTGGCCTGATGGCCGGATGCAATATCCTCACTATCCTGGGCGCCACGTCCTAACCCTTGCAGGCCCGCGGCGATGTCGCAGTGGTTGTTTGTACACTTTGAAGGTTGAATTCCGGATACGTGCACGTGAGCTTGATGTGCAATTCAGGGCCCTGGGACTTTGCTTTCCTCGGTGATGTGCCGTTCGCATCTGCGGCCTGGGTTCGGGAAGAGGATTTGCAGCGACAAGTCTGGGTTCCCGATCCTTTCAACGCAAGGCCAGTTGCTGCTATTGCATGGGAGCTCCAAGGGTGAACTTCTGCTCCCTGTGGAGGGAATGGCTTTGCCCTCAGCAAGCGTGCCCGGAGTTCGCCACCAAGCCATGTGCTCGATGCTGTGATCGGCGGCTTGGGGAAACTTGTCAGATCAGCAGAGAGTGCTGTGACCCTGCTGCCTGGCTGACGAGTCTGTGCCATCGGACAAAAGCATCGAGCCAAATACAACTGCCGCCTGCAATTTCAGGTTGCGCTGGGGCGACTTGGCGTTGCTGCATACCGCATCTATCTCCCAAGCTCCGTGAGCTTGTTGTACTTCCAAGCTTGCGCTTTGCGCTGCGCAGTCTTCATCAATCGCAGCCTCGTTTCACAGTCCCTCGCCTCAAGCATTTGATGCGAGAGCGTCTTGAGGAACTAGCCGTAACTAGCGACCTGCCAAAGCCAGGCATGTGGGTGGCTACAGCCCGTTCTGGGTGAGCCTCGCCGAGTTCCGGGCACACGCCGGAAGCTTCGGCTTTGTGCCTCGGTCCCGGTCGCCATAGCATCGAATCCTGCATGGGTCCATGCTGTGACCCTGGAAGGAGCTCTTGGTGCTGGCAGACAGCCGCTTTACTGGAGAGGCACCCGTGCATCAAGAAACCTACGACTGGCTCCAACCTGGAGGCGGGAGCAGCCATGATGAGGGAGTATCCGCGTGGAAGCAAGGTTCCTGCAAAGAAGGGCTAGGTCTCCCTAATCGAGACGCAGGCTCTCCGTTCTCGTCAATTCAGGCCCTACCCCTGATGTCTTCTTATCCCACCAGGAACTCCCCGTCTATAGAAGCGAAGACAATACCACACTCGTTTCAGACAGCGAGACGTGTTTGTCAATATCTAACTCGTACCCTGGTGGAAGCTAGCAGCTAGTTGGAAGCCACCAGCAGCTAGCTCACCCCTGTTGCTGCTCCCCTAGCTGACAGGCCTTCTGCGGCCCGTCGAGGTTGGCAGTCGAAAGCTGTTTGTGCATGTGGTTTAGAACGAGCTACTGAAGGCCCACATCCTCCCGCAGCCCACGCAGCACATTGCACATGTGTCCGTGGTTCCGGCAAAAGACAGTGGCACACGTGGCAACGTGCAGGCGGCGCCCGGTCGCCGCATGCAGCGAATGTCCGTCCAGCCCCGGCACCTGTGCAGGTGACATTGAAGTTGTCCGAAGGATGCGGCCCTGGCGGCTTGAATGCTATGTGGAACATGCCACGAACTGAATGTTCTGCCGGATCCATGAGGCCTATAAAATATAGATCGCATGACGAGGCATGACCGCCAAGATTCGGTTTGACGACCACCACCTCCTGGCCACAGAGCGCAAGGTTGGCAAAATGACGCAGTGGTCGGAGCAGGTCCCAGAAGCGAGGCTGTGGACGCCGTCAGAACCCGAACTCCACGTGCTCACGCTCAGCCTCTTCTCGGATGGTGTGCAGGTGGATGCCGTTTCAGTTCGCTTTGGGCTCCGGACCGTGGAGTCGAAGGAGGGTCAAATCCGCATCAACGGCGAGCCTGTGCTGTTGCTGGGGGTGAACCGGCACGAGAACAATCCCTTTGGCGGCATCTTCATGACTTTCGATGCTCTTCGGCGAGATATTGAACTGCTGAAAGAGCTTGGTGCCAATTTCGTTCGAGGCTCTCACTACAGCCAAGACCAACGCTTTCTGGACTTATGTGATGAGAATGGCATACTGGTCTGGGAAGAGGCCGTGGCCTGGCAGCCCTCCCTGGAAGACCTGCAGGATCCGATTTTCATGAGCCAGCAGCTCCGGGCTCTGGATGAGACGATCGATGCTTCCGTGAATCACCCAAGCGCCGCTTGTCATACATTGCAGCCGTTGCTTGTAGTGTAGTGAAGTGAAGATGTAGTAGTCACATGTGGACAAGCAAGGCACAGTCTTTTTAAGTTCCAGGTCATCATTTGGGGATTCCTCAATGAAGGCGAAGCGAACGTGAGGGCTGCCAGGGAAGCATACCAGCAGCTGGCAAAGTTCACCAAATTGAAAGATCCTTCTCGCTTGGTGTCTTGGGCATCGAGGCACAGAGTCACCCTTCAGCTGCCGATAGCTGCGGTGGCTTTCGGCCTGTGAGGCACAAGGTGCGCGACGAGACCCTGGATCTGGCCGATGTCATTGCCTTCAACGACTACCCAGGCCACCACCAAAAGCTCTGCAGCACTCCGGCCAGCTGCTACAAGTAGCTGTGCTGTCGGTCGCCAGGCTGGTATGATGCCCTTGTGCCGGACATTCCGGCTGTCTGGCGGAGCTATGCTGATTGGGTGCGGGTCCATCACCCTGGCATCGCCCTCACGGCAGGGAGCGGGTATCGTCCGAGAAGCCTGCAGCTCTGAGGCAAGGCCGTGCTCATTGCAGAAGCAGGCGCCAGTGGCCTGGCCAATTTTCTGCGGCCAGCGAATTCATCTGGCGCGGGTCTGGACGCTTTCAAGCAGCTCACGCTCTCTTCCTGCGGTGTTCGCGGCTGCATAGACGTGAAAGTTTATGTTGTCAGGAGATGTGGTCAGAAGACCTGCAAGCGGCCATAGTAGGCACGGTTTTCAGCTAGGAAGCGGAGCGTGCGGAGCGTCGGCCAGAGTGAAACTCCCTGCCATGCTAGCGCAGGTGCGACGATAGCATCGGCAGTGGCTGCCGGATACGCGGGAGTCGCTTTGTGGCAGTTTGCCGACTCGCGCGTGGACGTCGCACTCCTCGAAGAAGACAACCAGCGGCGGCAGGAGTGCGATCCCAAGGCATCTCAGAGTCTGTTGGGGAAAGGTGCGCCCCGGCTCCGAGGCTCCCGGTGCCCCCCATCTTGGAAGTCGGGGCCGGCTCCGCCTGGGTGGAGCAAGTCGCGGTGGGGTCACAAATCACAAATCGCCATAAGCCAGCTTACATCACCTTAATTACCTTGTGCTTCTGCCAGGTTGGATATCAGATAACGAACTCTCCTTTCGGCCATCATATGGCCTTGCGGCCACGAGGTCTGAACAACAAAGGTTTGCTGTCTCTGTCGAGGCTGGAGGTTTCACGCACCCTAATGCAGCACAAACCTTTGCTTGTAAAAGCGTAGGCAGCATCGCAAGCTCGCCTTCGAAGTTGCTAAAGAGCCTCAGTCAAAGCAAGACTTCCGTGTGTCTATTGATGATCGGTGCCTTGTCGCACGTTCAGAATGTTGAGTGCTGAGCCGAGGAAGGCTTTCGTGGCTTCTGCTTCCCGATCGTGCCGGGAAGACCTTTGGAGCCTTCGACACCAACAGCCGTGGTAGAGATCGAGTCGTTGGAGTCGCTCGATGCCCTGCAATCACATGCAGGCACTTCGGTCGCGCAGGAACAACAGTTCCACATGTTTGGGGTGGTTGGGTTACCTGCAAAAGGGCAGAAGCAGAGCAGCCCGCCACGACATCAGCCTGCAGGTTGCAGTGGTTGCATGCTGGCAGCGCACACATGGAATCCGGCAGACAGGCGGGCAGGGTCAGAATTCCGTCAGGGGCGGGGTCTTCTTTTCTGCCTGTGGTTTGGCTCTTTGTCAGCGAGGCCTCCAGGCGAGCCAGGTCTGCGAGTACACGGCCACCGCCTGGCTTCCCGTGCAGCCCGCTTCGTTTTGAAAGCGGGGCTGCTGAGCCTGGCAGGACTGTAGACGGAGCTCGACTGTTAGTGCATCGATGCACATCGTGCTGAGAGGGCACTCGGACGGCCGGCTTGCGGCAGTCGGCGGCTTCGTGACTGTCGCAGGTGCAAAATCTCAGTTTAAAGAAACATTCTGCTCTGGACGGGCAACAGGAAGCACAGCACTTGTTGAACTTGTTAAGTTGTAGGCCGGCCTTGATTAGGTACTCGCGATGTTGCCTCCAGCTACGTTGCCGTCAGACAAGCTCCGACATCGCTTTGGCGGTTTGAGATGCAAGACAACCCGTGCCTTGCCGATGCAATCGCTTCTCTTCATGTCTCCCTTTATGTGATGTTGAGGACAGGCTTGATTGACTAGATCTTCACCTGCCAAGGAATGTTTTTCTCCTAAGGGTGATCGCTGGCAAACGCTGTGGTGGAGTTTTATCGCTTCATGCCGGGCGCGTTCCAGAAGACCTGCGACAACTGGCGCACTAGTCGGAGAATGTCATGTCAACCTTGTGCCCACTTAGATGCAAAAGTACTGCGCAAGGCCTTGGATTCAACACGATCTTGAGTAGAAGAGTCCTGTGTTTTGCATTCGCTTGGATAGGGAACGCCGGTCAGCAAAGGAGATGCAAATTCGGTGTATGCAGTGGTTCATATGTGCCTCGGTTCTCAACATGATATTTGTGTCCAGAAATGCATGAGTGCCAGACGCAAAAGAGGGCAATGAAGAGGGGCATGCGTTGGAGTAGACATTTCCATGTAAAGGCCACTGCCTGTGCAGGGATGCTTCATTGGCCACCCTCTTCAAGATGCGTATGGTCGTTTGAGCAGCTTGAGCTTCGAGCTGAACGTGGAGCCAGGTAGTCGATGGAAGCAGCACGTTCTAGTTCCAGATCCTGCCGTTTGCCGCTTCGACCTCCATGATGTCTTTGGATCATCGCACAGAGCAAAGAGAGCTGGAGGGACTCGACCACAACTTGCTCTTGCCATGGTCAGCGAGAAGGGCGACACAGTGTTGGGTGCTGGGAGCCGGCACTAGGAACGAATAGATCAGGATGCCAAAAAGAATTCGCACCCAGGACTTTTGTGCTGTAAGCGATGCCTGTCACGGCACCTGTCCGAAGCCTCTCGCACTAGGTCAAGCTCGATCAGAAAGGTGCGCCTGTGAAAATTGCCAGACCCTTGGGACAACACGTTCATTTCACCGAGCCGATGAATTGAACTCTGGCTCCCTTCCTGGTTTCAGGAAAGACGCGACGCGCGACATCCGGAGAAGAAGGCTTCGGTTCGGTTCCTGTGCCCCAAAACTCACGGAGCGCCTTTCATAAGTACTTGTGCGGATGCGAGGCCCAGGCCCGGGGCTTTTGGGGGGCCTGCAGGATTTGTAGCCCATAGCGGCACTCTCCTCCCGCCATGGATGCCGCACTTTGCGGGCCTTGCGGCTGCGTGTCTTTTGGCACTTTGCCATGCCAAGGGCCCGGGCTCGCAGGACCCTGGCCCTAGCCGCGAAGCCAGAGCGAAGTCGGACCTGGAGGCCGAGGCGCAGCAACTTCTGCTTCCCAGAAGAGCGGCACACCGCTTGGATCGGCTCCTTGTCTTCACCTGCCACGAGCGCCACGAGCCTACCTCACACAACGCCGACTTTGTTTGCTCGGAGCTATCATTGCGCCGTGCCCTGGCAGGATGTGCAGTGTGGAGAGGTTGACAAAGTCCCATGCAGTGCAAAGCTGGGTGCAGCAGCGCTTCCAGGCACGAATCGAGCTTTCGATAAATCTCGGCTGATTGTCAGCTGTGCTCCTGCCGCAGTTGCTGGATGTCATGGTCGGAGCCCCACCGAAGCACAGCTTGCCAGAGGAGCCATGCTCCCTCATGCGATGGGGTCGCAAGCCCGAACCCTCTAGCATGTGCGTAGCCGTTGCCAGAGGAGCTCCGAAAGCTGGGAGAGGCACTGCTGACAGCTGCAACGCCGGAGCTCGGGCCTTTGCTGGTGACCTGGACCACCGGTGAAAGGAGCTTCGTGCAGCAGGCGCACACTGTGGGCTCGAGGGAGAGCCTTCTTTCAAGCCGTGTCCTTGCAGGCCCTCAATCTTGGCTTGTCCATTCGACGCAATGTGCCACATCTGGAGAAGAGGTTTGTTGTCGTGTCGATGGATGGACAGGCATACAACGAAATGAGAGACTTTGGGTTCCAGTCCGTGCTGCACCGGAAAGAAGCCGACGATCTGTCAGACCTGATCTGGAAGTTTCGCTGGCATCTTCTGCTGGTAGCCGTCAGGTATGGGCTGCGCCTGGCAGTAGTCGACTCTGATGTTGTCGCATTCCGAGATCCTTTTCCTTTACTTGGCCATGATGCTGACTTGGAGATTGCCACGGAGCATTTCTGGCCGGAAAAGCATTTGTGGAAAGGCCGGGCTGCTGTTGGTTAGCTCAGTCTGTGACACCTTTGGCTTTCGTTGTGTGGAGAGGCTGGGTACGGCCGGAGGATGACCTGAGCACCGGCTTCATTTTCGTTCGCCCATCGCCGACTCTGGACACCTTTCTGGATGCCTTCCTTGCAGATCCTCGCTGAACCTTAACTGTCTCTCTGTGCTCGTGGGTGATGTTTCCTGGGCCCATCAACAATGTTTCGACAAAGGCAAATGCAAATGAATCGCTGCCTGGCGGACTTCTGCGAGACCCCTTCGATCAACGTGTGTTTAACAAGCCGGGGGCCTAGAGCCTAGGGCCCACACTGCCTGAACACTATCAATATAAGTTTGTAAAGAGACTGCCGCCTCAGGTTTGTGAGGGGCGTCGCTGCTCGGTGCAGTCCGTGTGTTCAAGGGCTCTTCAACGACATGGTTCTGCAAGTGTCGCCAGGTGGGGCAACGGGCCGTTTTGTCCGCAATGCGCATATTCCGTCTGTGTGTGCATGTGTGTGGCGGCTCAGGTGTACCGGGACGAACCTCTACAGATCAATTACGTTTGCGAGTTCTTGATCCTCGGGAGGCCTTGGTGCCAAGCTTGCTGCAAGAGGCCCGTGCCGGTGCTTGCGAGGTCGTGGCCAATGGAGTGAATTTCTTTTGGCGGAAAGCCCATCTTCAAGGCGAAAAGCCGACGGTGCCGGCTCTTGCTCATGCCAACGGAGTCGGGCCGAAAGAGTACTTTCTCCAAGACCGGGGTGCCTGGTTTTTGGATGACCTCAAAGCACCCTGGCTTTACTGGGCCTTGCGGACTGCTTGCGGCTCGCGGAGCCTCTCCCAGCACCTCAGGAGCGCTTTGGCCCCACGCCCCGCTTCTTCTTTTACCGGCATCCGTCGAATCTCTCCTTGAAGGAGGACTTCGCACATTTGGCTGGGGCTTTGGAAGTTGCACGGACTCTGGGCCGTCGTCTTATCCTCCCAAACAACATGAACTGCCAGAATTGTCCAGCTTTTGAGGCCCGCTGTGCAAACACATTCTGCAATACCCTCACCTAGCCAGCATAACTTAACGCCCCTTCAGGCATATGGCTTGAACGTCAGCCTTGGTGGCACATGCACTGTGGACTACTTTGCATATATGTTCCGCTTCTACCACGTGCATTCATCGGAGGTGGTGCCTGCTGGCACAGGTGTTGATCCAGCATTTGAAGCGTTGTGGGGCAAGCCGGTGAAGCTCGCAGCTGACCCCGTAGATGTGGCACGAACGAGCACGCGCACGGAGTATCCAGTGGTCTATTTTCCGGGAGATATACGTGAACTCCGCGACGCTCTTCAGGCCAAAGGCACACTGCGAAGGATCCGCCTTTGCAGTGCAGATTGTGCAAGACCGCAAATCCGCAATTACTTTCTACCGGTGCATGCGTGCCTGGGAGGAATGACTGCAGTTATCATGAATGGCCTCATCGGTTCATGGCCTCTTTGCATAGCTCAAGAGCGTGAGAGTAAGGCATCGTGGCAAATCCATCCGACTGCCCGTTTTTCCATCCATTGTCTGAGGCTTGCCGTGACGAGGCCTTTGTACGGCATTATGGGGTACCCTGCCAGCCGTCAGCTGGCCAATCTGGATGCGGCGCAGAGGGATTCGTGTGCTGCTGGTCGCATCACGGTCGCGCTGATCGCTTGGAGTGTCTCGGATGTCCAAGCTGAGATAGCGCGCTCAAGCAAGTTCCCGTCCCGGCTTGCTCCTGGATGCACTCTGAGGTACTACACCGGCGTACCCTGGGACTTGCCGTGCGACTGTGGGCTAACCTGTCCAGGCGTGCCCTCCTCCAATCCTGGAGTCCGCTGTTGCGGCAATGGTTCGGCTCAGTGCACATGGGCTGCTGAAGCCAATCTGGTGCCACCTGCACCGGCGAATCCTGACAAGGATCAGGGCCTGGATCAGTCAACAATCATACCTTGGGGAGCAGATCTGTGTGCAGGACCTTCCGTTCGCATCATCGTCGGTGCTGGAGTCGTTTGTGGTGGGGGACCTTTCTGCTGAGCAGGCAGGGGAAGTGGGTGCAGTTCTTCTACCTTTGTTGTGAGATTTTGGTGCAGGTCTGGAGCACGTGCTTGGCTCACCGCAGTGTGTACTTCATCATTCGTGAGCCTCTAGATGGGGTGCCGGAAGCAGACTGCAACGCCTTGGTCAGTGCTTATGTCATTGGTCGACGAGAGTGGGAGGCCGCGAGGCGATGGTGGTTCCCCGGCAGGAATATCCCATCTGAGCAAGCTTGCTTCTTCGCCTTGCATGTCACTTCTCGCAGACTTCCAGGCGATTCTCTCTGAATCTTCGACGAAGTGGCAAATCACTCTCTGTTTCTGTGGCGAGCGGTGAACCTGACCAGCTCATCCTACACCTCGGCAAAGTCAAACATGACGAAGATCAGCTTGGTTGCTCGCATGAGTAAATCCGAGACTCTCTGTAGTTTATGGCACAAGTATGATTTTGGCTGGCGTCCTGTGACATCAAGGATTTCTCGCTCAGAACATCCCCGAGCTAAGCAAGCATCTGGAGAAAACAGCTGTGCTGCGGCGCGAGCTGGGTCGATATCTGGCAGGCATGAGATGGTTAAGATGAGACCATATCGCGGGTTTTCGTCCGCATGGTGCAGGTGCCCGTGATCGAACTGCCCTGGTGCATGCTGCCATGGCTGCGGCAGACACGACAAACTGTGCTCTTCACGTTCCAGACGGCTTCCAATTGAGTCCGGAGCATACAGAGCAGCCACCAGAATGCAAGCAGGGGCGACGGCTTGCGTTTGCATCCCATCAACCCTTATCCAGACAGGTTTCTTTGCACGAGCACGAAAGCTGTAATTCGACATAGTTTGACAAGAGACAGCAGAGCACCAAGTTTATCGAATTCAAACTTTTTAGCAGCACCAGAGCCACCCCAACAGCCTGCTCCTCGACACCTGGGTGTTTGCATCCGCGCGACCGTGAGACCCCCAAGCCTTCAAACAGCAATTCACCGTCTTGCAAACTGCCTGCGCGCGCTGAGTCGGTGTCACTTCGAGCAAACGAGCAAGGGAGTCTTGTTGTGGGAGCCCCACGGGAGCAGCAATGGAGCAGCAAGGGAGCTGTAGCGGGAGCCACAACGGGAGCTGCAACGGGCTGTAATGGAGCCCAGCTGAAGCTGCGGACTGGCGGAGCCGTAGCAGGAGCTGTAAGCGAGCTGCAGTGGGAGCTGGAAGACCCCACCGAGCGTTGTGCTGTACCCGGCAAGTGTAACAGCATGCCCAAAACCCCTGACACAACACCCCCATGACACCTCACCCTAGTCCTCACTGGTTTTGCGTCTAGCTGGAAAGTTGGTAAGGATGAAAAGGATGCTGGCGGTGGCGGCCAGGCAGTTTTACCAAAGCCCGGCGCCATCAGCAGTGACCCAACCGGCAGTGCACAGCAACCTTGTGCCCTCTGAGGCATCGCACATTGGATTGACATGGTATTCTGAGTGGATGTTGCAGTCAGTGATGCTTCTGGTGTGCAGGTGCTTGTCAGCATCTCCGGTTTGCTTCGTGCCTCCACGGTGTGGTACCTCACGCTTGGAGGAGATGCTTCTGGAAAGTCTCGCTGGTTCTTGCATACTGTATGCAGATCTGAGGAGGCATAGCCTTGGAAGCACAACTCCGTGACGGTGCGGTGCCGAGATGCTCCAAAGGCTAGAAGAGGGGCTTGAGGACTAGCTGACTGAAGCTGAGGCCTGCATGCAGCGCCTTTCTTGGAACTCGGCCTGCTCGTTTCGGAAGCGCTCGGAGGTCTCGGCTCGGGTCCTGGGATCCGGCTCTCTATGCCTGGCAGCGTGCAGGCTTGGCACTCACGGACATCAGGGCGAGGACCTACGTCGATGCGAAGCCATTCTCGAACCTGGGGCTTGAATGCTTTGCAGCTGATGTTGCCGCCGTGCTGCTGCTTGGCCCTGGTAACTTGCCACTCGCCCGAAGGAGACTGCCCTGTGCTTGGAGCGGAAACGGTAACGTGCCTTGCAGCTCGTGTTGAGTGCTGGCCTCCATCAGCAAAGGACGTTACGATCGGTGTTCCACGACAGCTTTCCGCTCTGTGATGTTTCTGAACATCGCAACGTAACTTCCCTGCCTCACGTGGACCGGGCACGGTGGTCCATGCGAGATTCAGGACGACGGAGTGTTTGGGGTTAGTCTTGGGGTTAGTCTTGGGCAAACCTTGTCCTCACACCGCTGGACCAGGAGTGGAAGCAGGTGGTCTGGCTTTGGTACGTGCGGGCCAGTGGTGCGAACTTTTGATTCATCCAGTTGCTGCAGCTTGCCGGGCACTCGAGTCGCCCAAAACGAGAGACGTTGGGGGTTGTCAAAGAGGAATAGTCACCTCACGACATGGGAAGGCCCTGAATCAAAGGCCAACTTCGCTGAGAACCCGATGCTTCTTTTCTTCCACTTCGGTGCTGGTCCTGAAACCCGGAGGCAGGTGCTGCGAAGGAAAACCTTCTTGCACGAGCATGATCCCCACATCTTCAAGTACGCCACTTGAATTCCCGGCCGTCGTGATGCTTTGGTGCCGGCGTCTCGCATCGCTTCGGACGCCTGTCTGAGGGCTCTGTGCATGGAGCGAGACAGACGCTCGTGATAGAAAAGGGGGTCAGGGGGTGGTCACCTGAAGTGAGCGAGTTTTAGCTAAGTCCAGGCCCACTCCACTTGCATCGCGGTAGGTGACCCGGGAGAAGCCAGACAAAGCTCTCATGGACGAGCTGGCCAAGGCACTAGTTTTGCTGAGATTGCCAACTTTTCGAGCAGCTTGGTGCCATCGTGGACTTAGCTTGGGAGCTGCAGGTCCGGGGCGATCTTCGGAAGATTCAGGACGAGCTCCACACTTCCCAGGCTCAAAAGAGCTTGGCTTGATCAGATCGAGTGACGGGGATTGCGGCCTGCTCAGATCGAGTGCAAGCGATTGGCAGCGTCGGAGAAGTTGCCCGGAACCCAACTCCACAGATGCCACGAAAAGCATGCGAAGCTGTCAGGGCTCGGGAACAATTGGAAACGACAGAGGAGTTGAGGTGCGCCCGGATTGTTCGAAGTCCGCACACTTTGTCACACACTGCTCAGAACGGGCAGGAGCAAGGCTGCACGACAGGACTGGGATGCGACGGGATCTGGGATGTGCCGCAATTAGCCGGCGTTTGGGCCTAGCTGATGCCGCGCAGGGCTCGACGGCGGAAGACGAGATCCGAACGCTGCGTCAGGCCTTGGAGGAGAAGGAAGCGAGACTGAAGGAGCCAGGCTGCCTAGGACGAAGGGACCATAAAGGACCCGGGCATCCCGGGCCCTGAATTGTAAACCTGGTGACCTTCTGAGGCTCGAGGAGTCGACGCAGAGCAAGAGTCTTGGGGGCAAGTTGTCAGTACGTTGTCAGCCTGCCTTTGCCTATGCGCCTTTAAAGGGGGAGCGCAGTCGGCCGCGGAGCTAAAGCAGCGCTCCAATCTCAGTCTAAAACAAGCGACACTTGCGATGTGAAGTGAGGGAGGAATCAATGAAAGCGGCTCTCTCGAACGGAAGGTGCCTTGGAGCTGACAGAGGCGACTGAAGCCATTGCCCAACAACATTCTGGTGCCTGCGCCGTTTGCAGCCAAGAAGCGGCAGCGGTCGCAGGCAGAAAAGAGAATCAAGGAGTTGACCGCTGATGTTTCCCAAACGAAGGAGGCACTCAAATTTCGCCGAAATTGAGAGAGAGTCTGGTTGCCCGCGGACTTTGAAAGGAGCTGGCAGCAGCACATGCACAGATCAAGGGCTTGCAAGACAAGCTGGAAGAGGCAATCGTGCAAACGTGTTCTGTCCCGTGTGATCCGTCAATGTGCCGTGGCAGGCCGTGAACTCTGTAGTCGGGGGCCTAGGTCGCAGCGACGAGAACTCAGAAGCAAAGGAAATCATCTGCGGAGATGGCGCTCAGTGCAGATCTTCCCAGGCCCAGAAAGAGGCATCAAAGACAAAGGTCGTTGACCCGGCCATGGATGAGAACCTGCGAAAGGAATTGGTGCCACCCCGGAGCATGCCAGCGGGGCACCGCGCATGGCTCTAGACTGCATGGTGCTGCCAAGCCCTGTTCTTACGAACGTGGCCCCGCTGGTCCAGGCATGTCCGGACCAAGCCCATGTCGTAGGCAGCGGCATTGACATGTGCTTTGGTTCCACAACTGTTCCAAACGCATAGGCTGCTACCCCGAGAAACGCTGATGTCCGCACAGAAACCAACGAACTCATTGTGTTACTCTGTGCAAGTCATGGGGGCAGACACCCCCTTCACCTGCGGGCCTTATGCCGCCGTTGGAGAAACTCCCGAGTCAGATGAGGTGGGACTGCTTGCAGACGGTGTGTTGCATGAGCTGTGTCCCGTGCGTAGTTTACCAGGACTTGCGCCTTACTGCAGATCTTGACTCGCTCGCGCAACTGGGTACTGAAGATGAGCCATCTCAACCAGGCCCGTCGCAGAATCACAGTTCCGTGAGTCTCGGGACTTATGGTGCCAGAGCTGCATCTTGAAAAAGGAGCTCTCGCTCTGAAGACCATGAAGCTGCTTTGCACGATTCTTGGCCTCGGCGCTGTTCTCCTCGTGTGCCTTGTAACGCTGGGGGCTGCCAGGACCGCCCAGTCTCCGCGCGCTACGCGGCTACGCGGCTACGCGGCTACGCGGATGCCGGGAGGGATGGGGTCGTGACGGGAGGACCAGCTGGAGGCCTTTGTTGCCTCGGAGCGAACCCTTAAAGCACCAGGCCAGGCTATGCCGATGCCGGGCTGGGATGTGTGCGGTCTTGGGCCTTGGGCCTTGGGTGTCGGGGCGGAGCCGCCTTCGCAGCTCTGGAAGCCACCGCTTTGGCACAAGGATTGGCAAGGCAACGATGTGAAGGTCGCGTCAGCTGCAAGCTCTGCATCTGCAAGCTGCCGTGGTGCGGTGTCATGACCCTTCCAAGGATTCTTGGGACCATTTCACCATGCCAACATGTGACAGCGGACCAAAGCCTGGTACCTTGATCAAGGCCGAAGCCGAACCACCAAGAAGTCTCTTGCTCTCCTCGATGAAGTTCTATGGTCGACAGAGCCTGACAGAACTGCTGGGACTCAGGTGTGCTAGAGAAGTGCAATCCGCAGTTTGAAGGCATCGGCGGCGGCGGCGGCGCAAATGCGAGAAGGAGGCATCAGAAACGATTCCTCAAACCGCCAGAACCTTTGTAGTTATGCATCTCCATCTGCAAGAAGGTCAGCATCGAAAGCTACGTGCATCCAACAAAACGGAGCATTGGGTCTTGGCGCAGCTCGGCTTCCGCTTTCTGCGACTCTGCGACGGAGGTTCTGACCAAAATGCGTCAGACGGATGTAAGATGATGCAAGGAAGCGAACGCCAGCACAAAAGGAGTGCGCAGAGCACAAGCGTGTCGCCAACGAGTACCATCAGCGATTGCCTCTTGGAGGAGATCTGGGCACGTTTGCGTCTCGTGCAGAGGTGAGGCCGTGTGGACTTAGGATCAGCGATCATTGGGCTTTTGTAAAGCGCCGCGACCAGATCCGAGAGCTTCACATCTGGCAGGGCCAGCACGCTTGCAAGGCAACCTGCATGGTGCTCGCGTAGTGCTCGTACTGCGCATCTGCTCCGTCCGTCTTCCGCTGTGGCCGCAGTATCTCTCTTGAGGCACAGCTTGTGAACACTGCATCCTGACTGAGACAGTAGACTCTGTAGACATGACAGAGAGGGAGGGCTGAGGGGGGAGAGACGGAGTCATCTGAGGATTTCGACAGCCGGATCTCTTGGCAGGATCCCAATGGCAGAGAGTCACCCGCACACTGCCAGAGGGTCTGTACTTGGAATCCCGGCTGCCATGGCTTTGCTTGGAGCAGCTGGGGATGCTTCTTGAAGCGGCTTGGTCTTGATTTTCAGCTTTCGCCGAAAAGTGGTGGCTCATGGCGAGTGCAGCGGAGGCGGCATGAGCTCGTAAAGAAGCCGCAGGCCTGTTCGCGAACTGGTCGCTTCTCTCACCAGTCTTCTTGTGCGTGACTGCGTTTTCGCAATGCGTGCGCGGAGGCAGGTGTCTATGCAGGCTTCCCTTGTAGAGCAGAGGACCTTTGCGATCATCCGCGCCTTGAACCTGCTGGTTGCCGCACCCATGCGAGCAGCGTGCTTCGGCATACCAGGAGCAGCCATACCCATGGCCTCATCAAGAAGTTGAGAAGCACACAATGCCACAACCCAAGGCCGAAAGTTTCACGACAATCCCAGCAAGTGTCAGTATCATTTGACAATTCGGCAGGCACTGCAGGTGGCCCCGGCATTGTCAATGTACTGCACCATGGTGATTTTGCCGTACTCCTACGAGGCCGCACGTCTGATCAAGCACTGCATCTGCAGTCTGGAGCTTTTGCAGATTGATCTGGTCCTCATGCAGTACCAGCGTCTCGGCTGTCTGAGATTGGCAATGGAAGTTCCACTCGCATGGTCGTGCATCCAGGAACTACTACAGCATTTTTCAATGTGATCTTTGGGGAGCGCCTGCCTCAAGATCTCATCCAGTGCTGTTCATGTCGCGCTGGCATCCGTGCTCAGGTGTACAGTAGCCAGCGCTTGGATCTGGCGCCAGGGCTGGTGACGAGGATCATGAACACGTCGCAGGTCGGATTGCTTCTTCCGCCCTGCCAGCTCCTGGAGGATTGACTTCAGCTGTCGCCACACATCTTCCACAAATTCCTATTAGTGTGCTTCAATCCATAAGCTGAGCATGTGTTCTTTGACATATCTCGAAAAACACACAAGTTGCTTCGCCGATGTCTCTGCACGTGCCTGCAATGGGCAGTCCCCCATTTGCTGGTTGCGATCCTACAAGATGACAACACATGCTTCCCCAGCCTCGTGTTTCCGCTTCGCCACAGTATTCCGAGTCTTGAACATGTCAACAACTTGCTGCTGACTGACAGTACATTCTCCAGATTGCTGAAAGGTTACCACGCTCAACACATCTCCGCAGCTCATGTCTTGGTGCGCGCACATGTGCCCTTTGACTGTGATGTTCTTCGTGGCCTCGAAAGGAGGTGTTTTTTTGGTTCGCGCCTTTCAGTTGTCTTTGTTTGCCCCTGATCTACTTCATGCTTGTTGTGTCATGTCCTCGGGTCGCAGCTTCGAAAGCTGCCCCTTGCACTTCGCACGTTGATGCCGCATACCTCTCCGATTCAAAAGCTTCATTGCTGATAGCAACAAGAGCATTGAGAGGTCGCAGAGAAAGGTGGCCAGTGGGGCACCGCGCTGAACACTGAGTCCCTGGCCTGGTGATAATTTTGTGGCAAAGCTATCTGAAGGATGCAGACGCACCGGCGCCGGCAGCTGGTGCTGGTCATTTACACACTGACACGGGAGCATCTGCTCTCGCTGATCCAAGGCCGTTCCTTGCATTCTGGAAGGCAGTGATTCAAGACGGCGATTACCTGAAGGCACGGAATGTCTGCTCCTGGTATGTCCGGGTAGAGCTTGTGCAAATGGGTCGGAGGCGAGATGGTTCATCAAAGTCGATCCAGACACGGCGTGGTTTCCAGCTCGGCTCATTCCGATTCTGCAGCAACAAGAGGCGCAGAACCTGACCCAGGAGCAGAGTCCAATGATTGAAATTTGCATTTGCAGAGCTGCGCATGCTGTCCCTGTGCAGACACCGTCCTGTTAGGCGTGAGCACGCGCATACCGGTTGCGCCTTTTGCAGGAGCCTGGAGTCTATCTCAATAATTGTCCCCAGGGCCTACACGGACCCATTGAGGTGCTGTCACAGGCAGCACTGAGCAGCTTGTTGCAAATCTGATCCATTTTTCCGGGATGGACGTGCGCTCCTGGGCTTCCCAGCCAAGGTACCTTTGCAAAAAGAAGCTCGGCGAAATAGAAGCGGTCCTACGGGGTAAAACCCACCCTTAGGTGAGCAGGAACGAGGTCCTTTTCGCTCAGCTTTACTGAATGTTTTACTGAGCCGAGTTGCCACCCACTGCTACTGGTCAATGAACGATTGGGGGAATTGGCAATGGGGAGAGGACATTCAGCACCAACATTTTGTTCTGCCCGCCTGCGATTCAGTTGACCTGTGACTACCGCCCCAGATCATCCCAATGCTGCGGGCTCAACTTCAACAAGTCGTGCCAAACTAGCGGTCCGATTCAAAAACAGTGACAGGGTTCCGTCCTGACATGGGAGGACATGTGGCTCGACCAGTGCTTCATGAACATTGGCCACGTGAAGCGAGTGTTTGCTGCTTGTCGGACTTTTCAGAATCAGGTGTTCGAGATTCATTGGCTAGCCTGACTGTCAGTTGTGGACAAGAGAATCCTTTGGTACATCAGCTTTTCGTCTTGTAGGTGCCCATGAGTCGGCTAAGGACAAGTTGTTTGCTTGGTAGATCTTGGCAGCATGCGGTGTCCACCGAACACTTATCCAGTCAGCTTAGGCGCTACTGTAGGGTCTGTTCTATTGTGTACCAGACCTTCGGAAGATCAATCCCTCACCCCACCGCACCTCGCCTTACGCATCCGAATGCACTGCATGCAGTGGATGGGCGGATGGGTTTTAGAGCCGGCAGCGCTCAAAGGGCTACTGATGGCCTGTCTGCTGGAGAGCCTTGTTTGCTCCTGCGTCGCCATGTGAACTCCGTACTTAATTTTGTCATGTTCAAGCGATTTTTCATCGAAACCTGCTTGAAATTGAGGCTGCGCCGGGTTTAGCCATTCAGCTCGCTTCAAGGAATCTACAAAAGTATTTTTGATGTCCAAGTTCAGGTGCAAAACCTCCTCGTCGAGGAGAACTGCATCTTGGCAAGTCATGTGTTGTTTCCGTGTGATGTCGCGTGTGAGTAAACCTTTGAATTTGACTGCCTGCACAAGGGCACGGATCCGTGCCCAGCTTTCTTGAGAGGAAACAGAGTCTTTCCGGACGTTCCAGGAGCAAGGGTTGTCTCCAGAATGCTTATTACTCGACAAGAAACTCATGTTCCGGACTGTTAGACCATCACCGGCGATATGAACTCCAAATCCAGGGTTGCTTTGGCGAGTGCTGCCCAGCGATCCCTCAATTTTGGAGTTACCACTGGTATCTGCGGCTTTCATCCGAGGTGCAAAGTGGCCGGGCTGGCAATCTTGCCCCTCGCAGGGCATAGTTGCGTACCATCCCTTTAAGCAGGCGTCCTGGGTGATCAAGTCTTCCTATAGGTTGCCGAAGTCATCCAGTATTCACAGCGCAGCTAACACCCCGCAGGCTCCATCATACATCGCCTGCACAGAATCTGGGCCGCACTTTTTTGAAAGAATCGTGAGAGCACTAGAAAATAGTTTCCGAGCTCATGCCAGCGTGAGGCCACTGGCATTACCACTTCGACCACGATGAGCACGACCACGATGACGCTTACGACCATGACGAGCACAACCATTACGCACACTGCTGGCCCCAATCCGGTCCAGAATGTCGAGCCTCTTGCATGCATCAGGGACGAAATCGATACAGGCAATGCCGGCACAGAGTCGGCAAAGGCAGGGAGTGTTTTGCTGCTCCCGAGCGCTTGATCAGGCACTGGCTTGCTGGACTCTTCCATTGATGCCAATGTTGTAATTTTTTGGTCTGCAGGAACCTTACAGATGTAAGATACCCTCTGGTTTCTGCAGCAATTCAAGAATTAAAGAACGCATGCAGTCCAACGGTTGACGGATTTTGTGAGCCGTGATGGCTTGGTCTTACGCCCCGGACGCTGAGCTGAGCCGGTTGGATGTCCACCCGGTAGCATGGTCGCAGCATTAATCCATCCACGAGCGATTGCTACCAGGAGATCAGCCAGCTTGCAGGCACAGCTCGTTGGCACAAGCGGCGAAGAGACAACACTAGTTTTGCGCCCTGTGCCTTTGTGCACAGATTCCTCTGAACCCCGAGGGTTCCGGAGGATTGGACTTTGGATCCAGAGCTACCGCACCGCGGCCCTGCATGCGAGTACAAGGAACGAGCAAGTCGCAACAAATCCGGCCTAATGAGGCGTGGCGGCGTTGGAACTTCTTCCGACTTCCCCTTCTGTTCGGGCAGTCGGGAACCGAACTGAGATGGCACCCGTAGTGGCCCAGTCCCCCGCAGGGCGAGGCGCTGGAGGCACGTTGGCTTTGCTTCAGGCTTCTGAGGCGAAAGGAACGGTTGGGGAAGGCTTCTAGAGTCGGCGCAGGCAGAGAAGAAGCGGTGAGCCGAGTCGAAAGTGCTTTCAAGCTTTGTACCAGCTTTGTACCCCCGCGCGCGCATCATTTGACGCCTTTGCCAAGTGCCAATCTGTTCATCTCTTCTGAGGCTCCGGCAAGAAAACCAGGACCTGGAGCAGGCGCTGCCTGCTGCCTGCTGCCGCTTGGGATTTCCTAAAGAACCTCCACGCAGCAGGCCCTGACTGAAGAAAGGCGGAAGAAGAAGCGCGACACCGGGGCAATGCGGTGCAGCAGGGTGCAGCAACGTCTCTTCAGTACCACACGTTCGTCATGAGAGTCCAGTCGCTGGTTGCTCTTATCCATTTTGAGCGTGGGGTCCAGTCTCGCCGCGACATAGCGATGCCAAAATGCGGATGCCGAAACCGTGCAAAGGGAGCTGCAAGCCGATCTTGCTGCGAACAAGGCCGAGGCGGAGAGCCGTGGCCTTAGGCCTTGGGATGCCCTGGGTACTGGCGTGCTTGCGTGCTTGCGCCTTGCAGTGCACTCGAGGCTGCGCAGCGAAGGCCCAGCGGGGCTTGCGGGGCTTGCGGCTGCAGCTTTCGTCAGGCCGAGGGCACAACCCGACACCGCAGATCTGGCTCAGAAGTTCTACCCAGCATGTAGAACGCCGGGCAGCATGTGGCAGCCTGGGCTTAGGCTACATGCAGGCAACCTCGGCACGTGCTATGGCAGACCAAGCATGAAGGTGCTGCGTCGTTCAGTCCTTCAAAACGTGAAGGGTGGCGAGCAGAGCCAGCCGAGTGTATTCAAGCAGCTGCAATCCCTGCTAGATTCCACGTTCTTGCGCCGGCGCTCTTGTGACAGGAAGGGGCCAATGCCAGCCAGATTGAAGCTGTCTGAGGCCTTTGTGTCCTCCCAGTCCTCCGACATCTGGGAGAAGTACTTCCGAGATCGAGATTCAATCGCAGCGGAAAACTCTCTGGGATGCCCAGCGCTGGAACCCTCTGTCCGAACCCAGGGGTTCTTGGATCTCGGGACAGGCCCACAGGTGAATGAGTGCCACCTGTTCCACGGCACCAGCATGAAAGCAGCTGGCCAGATACTTCAACAGGGATTTCGTCTGGACTTTGCTGGGCAAAGCACGCAGCAACGATTTGGCTCGAAACGGAAGTGCATGTTTGCGAACGGAATTTACTTTTCCGAGTGTTCCTCCAAGGCTGATGAGTATGCAAAGGAGGGTGCGATCGGTGCTGTGAGCTCCTTGAGCTCTGTGAAGGGTTTGCGGCTGTTCCCAATGCTGCTTTGCCGCGTAGTTCTGGGAAGAGTTCTGCGGGTCCAACGCGCCGTTTGGGATGCTGATGACCCGCACGCGCTGTCGAACAAGCTCAAGCGCCAGCGCTGCAATTCCCTCGTGGGAGACTTGGAGGTTCAATGTGGAACCTACCGGGAGTTCGTTCTTCCGAAGATCGACGGAATTTGCCCGGAGTACCTTCTTCTTTACCGTCGGCTCTATGGCCCTCCGGGGGGGCCCTTTAGCTCGTCGCCATCTGCAGGACGGAGGCGGCGGCCATTCCGACAAGTCTAAGCGGCAGCACGGACCGCACGAGCTTCGACCCACCAGTCATCGAAGCATGCGGTGTGCTGGTAGAAAATCTTGGAAAATGGTGACTTTCTTTTGCAGTCTCGGACCTGGGCTGGATAGGCGCGAGAAGCTCTGCAGAAGGCTGCCCAGAGTCGGGAGGCAAGGGGCGGGTCCAACCGCAAGAAGTTTCTGATTTCTGGGGAACTTGGCACGCTGTTGAGCTCGATGTTTGCGAGGAGCTCGCGCTCGTCCAAGCAGAGGCTCCGGGGCTTTTGGCGGGGTCGTGTTTTTTCTTGGCAAATCTTGGCTACGCTTTTGCATTCGCTGCTCCAGGCTCACTTTAGCTAAACTGTTTGAGCTACAGGGTAGTCGATCCTGCCGGAGCCGTAGTGGCTCTTGCCCGTGCTGGAAGCAGCCATCACAAGGCCAAAGCCTTTCCCCAGCCACTGTTTATCGAACCATCTGACCAGCGGTGATCAGTGCCTGCAGAGAGCAGGAAGGCACATTGGGCATGTCAGGCATGCTGCAGGAATTGACTCCTCAGCTCCGGCTCAAAAATTCTAGCCGGAGTAGCATGGGATGCTTGTGTCAACTCACCCGAAGGGTTGTTGACTGCAATTCCGCGCCAACCCCAGTCCCATCCGAACGAATCTGCTTGGCCTGTATGTGCTGAGACTGACCGACTGCAGTTGCTGAAGGTCCGTTATGCAAGCAGGTTCTGGTGGCCAGTGAGTTTCTTGGCTCCTGCATGGGTCTCGGTCGTGGCAAGGCAAGCTGGGCTCGTCTCGCATCCAAGGAGTAGTGCCGCCTCGATCCAGGAGCTTCAAGTCTTATGGTCACTGGGACTGGGATTAGATTCAGAATGTCTCAAGATAAGAGGGCAAGATGCCAATGCCAAAAGCATGTCTGCAGACCTGACTGGAATGCTGCAGCACCCGCTCACACCGTCTCAGGTCAAGAATGTGACGGTTTGTCTTCCAAATCAGGTGGAGGGCGATGAGGATACCTACAGTGTAGACTTAATCCTGACATCCGGGAGTGGAAGAACCAATTCGAGTGCCACATGCGTAGAGTTTCAGGAGAAGGCGAGAAGAGGCGATCTTAGCGACAGCGATTCGAATTCGGCAACGACACCTCCTCCGACAACGCCGCGAGAGCCGAAAGGACACGTGACATACGAGTGCTTGGTTGACTTGCTGATGCTTTTCCGGTGTGATTCGGGTGATTAGCGACATGCTCCCCTGTGCGGGATGCCACGCTAGCTAAGAAAGAGCGAGACAGAGCAGTGCGGGCTTGCGTGCAGAGGGGTGGCACGTTCACTCCTCTTGTCTGTGTGGAAGAAGGAGAGAGATCATAGGGGCTTGAGGTGTTCTAGCAGGGTACACCGCGCGGGCCTTTGAAACACAGCCGCCCGTTCTCAGACCGTCAGACCCTCCCAAGTGGAGACTTGGACCGCTCCGTATACCTCTGGTTGAAGCCAGAAAAGCGTTATTTGACCGTTATCTTACAACCATGGAAAGACAGGAAGTAAGAAAGAAAGGAAGGGAGAGGGGGAGAGAGACAGACCTACCTCTGACACGGAGGCAGGACTGAACAGGTGAGAGCGAGAGAGAGACAGAAGGGTGCTTGCACCCATACCCCTAGCAAACAAGCAAACAAAAGAAAAAGAGAGAGAGAGAGAGAGAGAGAGCGAGGGAGAGAGAGAGAGAGCTTAGACGCTGGACGCCGGACAGACAGAGCCCCTACGGGGGGAGGCGCATGCGCGCCTTTGCCCTGAAGCAAGCAAGCAAGAGAGTCTAAAGCTGTTGTCCACAGTACGAACTTTCTGGTTTCAGCCTCAGCAGACGAGCTCGGGGGGAGCAGAGGTTTCAGGGCGGGGTGTTAATGCAGGCAGGTAGGGCCAGGCAGAGTCGTGCAAGGTTCGGTGCGGTTCGGGATGCGGGCCGGGGAGGCATTTCAGGTCGGTCTACAGGTGTAAACACGGGGGTCTCACGCTGGCACGAGCTGGACGCTAGAGCCCCTACGGCGGGGAGCGTGCGCGCTCTTACTTTTTTGCAAGCAAGCAAGAGTCTAAGCGTTCGTAAAAAAGAGTGCTAGGCGAGTGCAGGCGCTGAGTTTTTGTCTGCGCGCTCGACGTCGGGGTTTCCTCCCTGGCAGTTCCCCAGGGACTCGAACCAGAAAGAAAGCAGAAAGATACGAGACGGGGGCGTCCGAGATGGCACTTGAATCCGTGGCTCATGGCCAGGCTCAATCTTTGCCGGGTTTGGCAAGATGTCGATAACGAATCGTGGCAGTGTTTTTGGTGCGCCGCTAATGTTTTCGTGGAGCGACCATGTTCAAGCATCCGCTTTGTTGCCAGCAGCTTACCAACAAGGTCGACGGTGGAGCCTTGGGAGTGTTGCCGAGTCCATCTTTCCAAGTGATCGTCCGTCTCCTAGTCACTAGCATCACTAGCCGTCACCAATCTTGACTAGTCGGTGCTGCTCACCACCGTCCGAGGTCGAAACTCCGCCAATTCCACTGCTTCCCTTGATGCGAGAAACAGGTCGCCTGAAGCAGTCAATCTGACAGACGACAGCCAGTCTGCAGCCATGGTTTGCTCCTTCTACACCAGGTTTGAGAAAGGGTTCACCATGGTCGAGGAGGAGGAGCTGGGAATAGCTTTCTGTACTCGCGCAAAGATGCGACGGAAAGAGGAGCCTTGCTTGGAGTGGTGAGGCAATTCTAGCAGGATGTTGTGAATGAACACAGCGTGATCTGCTGTGCAAGTTGCTCAAAGCCCAGGAGCGAAATAAAGAGATATTCACGCTGATGCAGTGGATCTGCTCAAAGCTTTCGCCGTCATCTCCACAAAGAAGCACAACGTGGCATGCTGCTTTGTCGGACTTTGTGATATTCTCCAATGACGAAGACAATTTAAGTAAGACTAACAAGTTTCCAACTGTAGGCTAGTGCTTTTTTGTTGAGGTGGCGGAAAGTACGGCCAGCCGAAGTCGCTGACCTTACCGTCAGCAATCGAACCTAGCCGTAGCCGACATCAGCCAAGGGCTCACAAACGTAACTGCATCGCTGACAAAATTCATGGGCAAGGGCAAGCGGGAGCTCGAAACTTCGGGCGGCTCAGGCAACTTGCGCAACCGGACAAGCCGGGTGTTTGGTCAACATGCGAAGCCAGGAGTGCCATGCGAAAACCCTATTGCGCACAACGACCGCCACGAACACCAATTCGCACTCTCACACCAACATGTGGGGACACGCGGTCCGGAAGGATCACACCCACCCGACACCCAGCCTCAACAAAAGCAAGTACTCTGTCGCATCCCTCTCATCGCCGCCCCCGTTCTCCACAAGTCAGATCCCCTCGCTGTGCATGAAAGTCATCCTTTCGTTCAGATGCAGGCATGTGTGGCTCTTGGTGCGTTTGTGTGGCGGTTGGGAATGCAGAAATAAGGTCTTTGTGAGCCGGCAGCTGTCCACCCATCTCAGAAGCAGCACTACTGCAAGCAGACTGCTCGAGCCACTCTGATTAGTTCCTGGAAGCATCTGTTCATGTCAGCTGGGTTCTGCATGTTCAGGCTCTGCTATGGTCAGCTTCGTGCTCATCACCTGCATCTTCGCACTGGAGCCAATCTGCGTTAGTAGTGCCTGGCTCAGAGAGCACCCGGAACCCATGGCAAGGCCCTCCACGGCTCGGGGGAGGGTCAATGCCAATGCTTTTTTCCAGGTGATCAAGGCCCCCTCTTCACTCGCGTGTCGACAGCAGCCTCCGCATTGGATGTGCTTCGCCTGAATTGCTTGCCGTCACTTGTGAAGTTACAGTTTCGAGTGGCGTTGCCTGCCTCCAGAGAGAGAGAGAGAGAGAGAGAGAGAGAGAGAGACGAAGCTCTGAAACAGCGCAGCTCAGCACAGGTTGTGGCAACGCTGCACTTCGTGAACTCTTTGTTGTATCTGTGCCTTCCCGAGCTGGCGAATCCTGTTTCTGGTGTTGCCAATGTCGAAAACTGTGCTGAGAGGTTTGGGTCGATGGCCTTCCATGCTCACTTCTGCTGGTGGGACGAGTCGGCTCTAGGTGGGAGCCGTGAGGTATAGGCATCAACACAAGACCTGATTGACTTTCTTGCTTCTTAGCTTTTGGTCTCTTGGCCTTCAAGTTTGTCGACCTTTCGGCTTCTTGCTCACGATTGCAAGACATCCTTGTTGCCCTTTGACGTGGCCGTGGGCACGGCATGCTAGACGCTACGGGTCTTGTTGCACCCTCAAAAGTTGAGACTGCTGCGGTTTGCAGTGTCATCCAAGCATACGCAGCTCACACTCTGCGACTGTTGTGTCCCTGCTGCCTTCATGCTCGGCTGGTTTCCGGTTTCATGGTGTGGCTTAGCTTTTGCAAGCGCAGGCAAGCATGGCAGAGCACGAAGCTAGTTGCAGCTAGTTCGAGAGAGGTGTTTTCGACATCACTCCACAGTTCTCTTCCAGGAGAAGGCTCTGAGAGCGTGGTCTGCAAGTGAAGAAGCACGGGTGTGGTAGGCAAAGCAGTTTGCAGTGCCGACTTGATGCTTTTCGTGTGCTTTCGGCTCAGTCGAAGAAGGCTCGATCTTCGTAGCTTCCTTCGCGTGCGGCAGAGCGCCTTTCGTGCTCTGGAGCACATGGCCGCGCTCCACGAGAGCTCGGCCCCAGAGGAAGATGAATCAAGATATCACGAACAAGTGACACACGTTTTCCAGGCCCTGTGCACCTACCTGATTCAGGAGGTCTCCCTGGGCCGGACAGTGCACGTGCCCAACTTAGGTGTTTTCTTCAGCCACTCAGGACCTCCAAGGTCAATGCGCTTCAAGGTCTTAGAGAAGGTCCTTCCCGCAGATTTGCGCTGGGAGGGACCCGGCCCAAGCATAGGACCTATCTCGAAGGTCCGGCTTGAGAAGATTGCAGGGACGAGTGGGCTGCAGAAGGATGTGGCGGAAGAGATGGTGCAGTCGGTAGTCAAGGAGTTTTGGACGGCCGTGAAGGAGTCGCCAGAAGTGCAGCTGGATCTTCCGGGCATTGGCCAGATCAAGGTAAAGAGCCAGATCATCACCTTCGAACCCTTTGACGCGGACAGCCGCATCTCCAGCAGCCATGTCACGGCAGAGCACCACATGTTCGGCACCACAGGGGCAGAGCTTCTGAAGAGAATGACGCAGACAAGCAGATCTCAGACCTCGTTATTTAGACAAGAGAGAGAAAGGCTGCAGACGACCGCGAGTGACACCCTGCTGAGCCCGGAGTCCGTACCGTCCGTGCCACACGACACGGAAGTGAGAACGGGGATGCGGAAGTCAAGCTCTACTCCTGTGTTGAAACCTCTTCACCAGGAGGCCAGCGTGGGTGAGGTGCCCTTCCCCAAGAAGGGCAGAAAAGACCGGACGAAGCTGGCCTCCTTGAAAGAGGATGCCGAAGCTCTAAGCCGTCGTTTCACCCGCCAGCTCCCTGTCTCGGAGCGGCTGTTTCCACCTTTGCTCGATCGCTGCAGCCGGACCAGGTCCGCCTTGTTCCGAGAAGCTGTAGAACGAGACCATATCAGTAATGTGCCTTGGCAAAGCTCGGAGAGTCAGAGAGTAGGACGGCAGGAAGCAGAGAATTCCTGCCTTTTTTGGCCCTTCTGCTCCTGAGGTCATTGCCTCCAACTACTCGCCGCAGGCCCAGGTCCTAAGCATCGACCACGAGGCCCACGTCAACTTAGAGAGCACAATGATCAGAAGAAAACCTCCCATGAAGAAGAAGGACGGAAATGACAACGGGGCAGTGGATGTTCGAAATGTGGACTGGACTTCGGAATGGCCTCGCATCGTAGAGGATTCCCCCATTGTTGCAGAATTGGATTCCGTGGCGCTGTCGAAGACGGAGTTCTGTCGAATACTAAGCAGGTACAAGCACTACACAGAAGGTGGGGTGCCTTCTGAGGTTCTAGCGCCTTACCATCGCCAGTGGCTTGAGCATGCTGTGCTCCTCCTTGAGCTACAAAACCCTGCTCGATGGCCGTCCTTATCAGAGGATGAGCAGGGGCAGCTCATAGAAGAGCTTCGACATGAGATCCTGAAAGGCTACATCCGAGCCGCCAAAACCTCGGTGGTAAATTATGCATTGCTGGATGACCGGTGCCGTCGGCGACTCGACATACCTTTCGTTCCGGTTTTGCCGCCGGAATGGGGTCGCCTGACTTACACGGTTCCCGACATCGGAACACCTGGTGGGCCGCCGGAACACTGGCGTGCAGGCTTGCAGGCTGCACGGACCTCCTTGGCAATGCGCCATGTGCAAAACTCGACCACGGCCCTTCGATTGGTTGACTTCTGGCTGGAAAACTGCCAGGACAGGGACTACCGCGCTCCCCTTAAATTGCCGATTGAAGCTGCTCATGTTTAGCTTGTCAGGAGGTGCAGCTTCTGAACTACCCGAGAGCCCACGCGGAGACGTGTGACATCAACACTTTCTTTGCTTCTCAAAGCTCGGTGCGGGAGACGGGTCTGCAAAGCTTGTCAACTGCTTGGCAACAGGTGCCCGGGCGTGTTTGGTTTGCTTAGTGGTTAAATTAGCAGTGCAGGCATTCCGGACTCAGTGCCAGCCAAGGTCATCCACATTGTGTCTGAAGAGCCAGTGTACCTCCAGGTTGCCCCTGATGCTGAGACGTCTGCCGAAGCCGTCACACCGAAGAGCAAGTTGTTGGAATTGATCCCCACGGCACATCCGGAGAAGATGGAGTCCCACTTCTACGAGGCTGTGGCAGCCCTCCTCTCACAGCTTGCGCGAGATGTGGTTGAAGCAAGTCTGCAAGAGTACGTAGTGCTCTTCCAGCGCTTTGCCGGTGAGCCGCTGCATTACCCCCAAGTCAAAGCTTTGACCAGTGGGGATAAGTGGCAGGAGGTGATGTTGGTCAACAAGCTCACAGTAGGACCGCAGGGCACGGACATCCGCTTCAAGCATGACTTAGAGTTTGTCAAGGCACGGCTACTGCAGCCCTATCGGGACTGCACCACCTGCCTCAGAGAATTCCCTCGACCGGATGCGAAGTTGAAGGAGACTGTGAACCGTCCACTCCTTTGGCAAGTTCGAGAGGAAGAGGAGCACATCAAACGTGGATTTGATCGTGTGGAGCAGATTGTCAATATGAACCTCTACAACATGGAGAAGGCCCTTGAACTCTACGAGCCTTTCACATTCCTCCTCACTGAAGAGGAGAAACTGCCGGCCTTCTTCGATGACCAATCGAACACACGGGAAAAGTTCGCTGCATACTTGCAGCACCTTCGTGACACCGTCTCAAGGCTCCGGGAGCAATGCCCAAACTTGCTGCAAGTGCAGATGATGCGTGTCGATGCGGCAGAAGTGAACCAGAAGCTTGAGCAATGCGCCGACGACTGCATAGCCAAGATCTTGCGGTTCCTTGCCATCCGCAACCAGGACCGCAGCGCACGTCCGAGACCAAGGGTCTGCAAGATTAGTGCTTCTTGTGAGGTTTTTTGAATGCTGCCGAGAGATTTGCCCAACCGAGGCCTGGTGAAGCAGTTTGAGCATCTGAATCAGCGGATTATGCGCCAACCGGAGAACGAGGAACAGTTGGTAGAGCTGGAGAATGCCGTCGAGGAAGCAAAAGGCAAGATCCTCCCAAGTCTCCTCGACGAGTACGAGGCTGGTTGCCCAACGAAGTGCGTATCTGTGTTAAGGGCTGTTCTTTAAGGGCTGCCCGCTTGTGAGGACATCAAGGCCTGGCTTTTCCTGACCTGGGACGAGGCCCCTGTCTGCTGGCCGTAGCTCGCTAGGACGTTCGGTCTGCGGCCCTGCCTTAGGAGTACCTGCTCACGGAAGAGGACTACAAGGCCATTTGGGAAGCATCGGAATGGAAGAGCTACGGGACAAACATCGCCGATCGTGAGAGGGACTTGGAGATGGACCGGATGACCATCGAAGGCAAGCTCACGGTGAGAAGGACCGAGCTGCAAGAGGAGCTCAATGCCATTCTAAGCAGCATCCAGAAGTTCAAAGACAAGGGGCAGATTCGATACCTCGACGAGTACCTGGACGACCTGCAGAGCATCAAGAAGAACCTTGCCAGTCTCCAGGCCAGTCTCCGTCCAAGCTGCCTTTGCTAAGTCCTGCATGTCAAAACTATCGTGCTGCGACTTGCCAGGCCCGATGTGAGAGGGTGAATTATGAGGAGGAGTTGGTGGGTTGGGAGGCCGCAGAATTCGATGTTTTCGATGAGGCACAGAGCGCTCTGGAGCCTTACGACAAATTATGGAACCTGGTTCACGACCACCACAAGGCAAACTCCAAGTGGACACGCAGCCCTCTGTTTTCAGGCGAGATCAAGCCAGAGGAGGTTGAGTCTGAAGTCAACAACATGTGGCGCTTGTCCTTCAAGCTGAAGGCGCAGTTTGAGCAGGAGCAGATCACCAAGCCCGCGAAGGCCTAAGCTGAACGTTGCTCTTAATCCGATTTAGTTGGGAAGGCACCGGGGCAGCAAGCCAAAACCACAGCCTCTCCCGACAACAAGATTGAGGGACCAAGACGAGCTTGACGAAGCGATGTAAGTGAGGTGTACCGGATTTGGGTTTCTGTCTTTTGATGTGGCTTGCGCCGTGGGGATGATGTGTTGCCTGTGCAGGTGGCAGAGAAGGTGAAGAATGATTTAGACGCTTTCAAGGAGAATGTGCCGTTGCTGCACGCTCTTTGCAACCCCGGCCTTCGTGATCGGCATTGGGCGGAGATCTCAAACGTGATCGGCTTCCAGATGGAACCGGATCCAAGTCTCACTTTGAACAAGGCGAGAAAGGGGCTTCTTTTGAATTCTTTTGGCACACCCTCCCCTTGCTTGGCTCTTGCTTTTGATGTTATGACCGAGCTGCCAAGGCACTGGATCGCGACCTCGGTGCCTACATTCAAAAGATTTCGGAGATATCGGACAGCGCAGCCAAGGAGTACCAGATCGAAAGTGGCTTGGAGGCCATGATCAAAGAGTGGGAACCAGTTGTCATGGAGTTCAAGGACTGGGGTACGACTGGGACCTACATTGTGTCTGGTTCATCCATCGATGAAGTTCAGACACTGTTGGATGATCACGTCATCAAGACCCAGACCATGAAGGGCTCCCCATTCGCAGCCGAGTTCAAAGAGAGATTGGAGGATTGGGAGGCGTACCTGACAGGGGTCCAAGATGTCGTGGATGTTTGGCTTAAGGTGCAGGGGGTGTGGCTGTACCTGGAGCCAATCTTCTCTTCTGATGACATCATGCAGCAGATGCCCACAGAGGGCCGCCTCTTCCGTGAGGTGGATGGCACCTGGAGGGACATTATGGCCAAAAGCGTGGCCAACCCCCAGGGTCTCGTGGTCTTCAAGCAGAGCAAATTCCTAGAGAACCTTCAGGCCGCAAACGACAAGCTCGAGACCGTTCAGAAGGGCTTGAATGACTACTTGGAGACAAAGCGACTCTTTTTCCCGCGCTTCTTCTTTCTCTCGAACGACAATCTTCTAGAGATCCTCAGTGAGACGAAAGACCCCAAGCGTGTGAACGCCCACGTGAAGAAGTGCTTCGAGGGTATGCAGAGCCTCCAGTTCGAAGAAAACCTCAACATTTCTGGCATGATCTCACCCGAAAAGGAGACTGTGCCGCTCACCAACGTCGTGGACCCCGTCGCAGCAAACGGAGCTGTTGAGAAATGGCTTGTCCAAGTCGAGGCTGCCATGATCGAGTCCATCCGGGACCAGAGCTTCCAGTCCAGGGACGACTATGCAGTCACACCCTTCGTCGACTGGGTACAGAAGTGGCCTGGGCAGGTGGTGATTGGCATTTTCAACTTGTACTGGACTTCGGAGGTCAATGAGGCCTTGACTGAAAGGGGGAATGCGGGCCTTTGTGACTACTCCGTGAAGCTGGACAACACATTGGATGAGATTGTGGGCCTCGTGCGGCGCGAGATCCCGAAACTCGTTCGGTGCACTCTCGAGGCCTTGATTGTGATCTTTGTGCACAACAAGGACACTATCGTGGAGCTCAGTGAGCGTGGCACATCGGAAGTCACCGATTTTGACTGGCTCGTACAGCTCCGATACTTCATTGAGGACAACCCAGACAACCCCGGTCACGATGACATCTTCGTGCGGATCACAAACAGTTTCCTGGGCTATGCGTACGAATATCTTGGAAACTGTGGGAGGTTGGTGGTGACGCCGCTGACTGACCGGTGCTATCGTGCCCTGCATTGCAATCTTTAGTTTAGCAAGCTTTAGCAGCCCGATCGAAGAGGAAAGAGCGGTGGATTGAGAGGGTTGTTCGTAGCCTCCCAGACAAGCATGCAGAAGAGAGAGGGAGGACATGCAGGACTGTCCGCTGTTACATTCATTCCGGACCTTGGTTGACCTGTGGATCGGAGCCAGCAAAAGCGGAGGAGAACACTCCATAACAATCGTGTGCTAATCCTCCCCTTGTTGTGAAATCTTGCTGCCGGCCTCCAGAGCAGACGAAGGAAACCGCATGTGAGTGGCCATTGGAAGACGAGAGAGCGCACTGTGGCCGAGTGACAAGAAGGATGAGAGGATGTTTGTCGTTTCCGCTGATGGAAGTACTGCAGCGAAAGGCTCGATTGCTCTGGAAGCCGCTCGACGGGGCGTGCATGTTCCGGTAAGCGCAACCTGCAGAGCCAAGGCACGTGCTGTGGGGCGCTGCACCTGCTCTACGGCGCGGCTCCTGAGGGCCCTGCAGGAACTGGCAAGACGGAGACAGTGAAGGACCTTGCAAAGGCTCTCCTGCACTTGGCCGAAAAGAGTAGGCATGTCTGACTTGTAGCGTCTGGGCACCGCAGGCACTGGCCCGCTTCTGTGTTGTGTTCAACTGCAGCGACGAGTTGGACGTCAATGCAATGGTCGGCGGCCTAATTCGTGAGTGCTTGTCTGTTTGCTTTCCTTGCTGTTGCGTGTGACTAGCTGACTAGCCTAGCCTCCTCCTAAGCTTATCACCTTCTCGCTCCCAGGCAAAGTTCTTCAAAGGCCTCGCATCTTCTGGAGGTTGGGCATGCTTCGACGAGTTCAACCGCATCGATGCGGAGGTGCTAAGCGTGATTGCGCAGCAAATCCTGCAAATCCAGAATGCCATCAAGGTGGCTTGCCTGGAGCTGTAAGCACTTGTACTCGGCGCTCCGAGCGTAATTAGAGGATTTGAGGTAATTAGTTGAAATGCGGGCCTTGCAAACGAGAATCCCGAAGACAGGCCGTTAGTGTACTTGCTGTAGTGGCAGGCATCCTGATTTCCAATGTTTTTACGCCGACTTTTGAACATGGATCCTCGCCTGGCTTGTCCGAGTTGTCAGAGAGTAAGACAGGCCCGGCTCACCTGCTTCGAGTTTGAGGGCACTGCGAACTTGCCCATCAAGTGGACCTGCAACTGCTTCATCACCATGAACCCGGGATATGCCGGACGCGCGGAGCTGCCCGACAATTTGAAAGCCCTCTTTCGAACAGTGGCCATGATGGTGCCGGACTATGCCATGATTGCAGAGATCAAGCTGTACTCATACGGTTATGCAGAAGCCCGGCCGCTGTCTCAGAAAATCGTCACCACTTACAAACTCTGCAGCGAGCAGCTCTCGTCTCAAAAGCATTACGATTATGGGATGAGAGCGGTTTTCTCAGTGCTGGTCGCTGCCGGCAATCTGAAACGCAAGTATCCGAGCGAGAAGGAGGACATTTTGATGTTGCGCTCAATCTGTGATGTGAACTTGGCCAAGTTCCTGGCCTTTGATGTGCCGCTGTTCAAGGGGATCACTTCAGATTTGTTCCCTGGCGTGGTGCTGCCGGAGCCGGACTTTGGGGCTTTGACCTCCAAGCTCGAGTTCCACTTGCGCCAAGAGCATTGCCAGCCGCATCCCTACTTCATCGAGAAGATCATCCAGTTCCATTGGCAGATCTTCATATCTTGATCTTCTTGTTGTTTGTTTGTACGTCTTGATGCATCGACAAACGCAACGCCGGACTAGTCACGTCATAGACCGTCAGACGGCGATCTGAGTGCCAGCTCCAAGGTTCTACGAGTGTCACATCGTGCGTCACAGCGTGATGTTGGTTGGAATGCCTTTCAGTGGCAAGACGACGGCGCTCAGCTGCTTGCAGAAGACCTTGTCTGACCTGGCCAATGAAGGAGTCATGCATCCGGGTTGCATCGTGCACCAGGCTGGGTCACGTAGAAACTCGAACATGGAGGGCATAAGTATAGTGAGGATTGCATTGCTGTCGCAGGCACGGCTGAACCCCAAGAGCATCCCAGCTCCATGCCTGTATGGGACTTTCGACGAGGTTTCGAAGGAGTGGGCCGATGGCATTGTTGCTGTGCTTTTCAGGGAGTTCGGAAGAAACCAAACGGAAGAACGAAAGTGGTTGGTCTTCGACGGTCCGATTGATGCAGTCTGGATCGAAAACATGAACACCGTCATGGACGAGAACAAAAAGCTTTGCCTGAATAGCGGGGAGATCATTACGATGTCACCAAACATGCGCACCATCATGGAGCCGATGGACGTCAATGAGGCCACTGGTGTTTCGCTGGTACACTTAAGGAAAGCATTCTAGCGAGTTTCGCGTTTCGTGTGCGCGCAATAACACAAAGTCGCTTTCTGAGTAGCTAGGTTCATTGTGCGGGAGGGGGGGGGAAGCGTCGCAAGACTTAACAGTTGTCGAGCAAGGCCTCACCGGCAACCATCTCTCGCAATGGCATGGTGTATTTCGAGCCGCACCTCATGGGTATAGACCCACTTGTGGAAAAGAACTTCTTGGGAGAAATGCCGCAAAGCCTTGATGAGGATGAGGCCAATGAGGTCAGAGCCATGACTCACTGGCTTTTAAAGCCCTGCATCAAGTTTCTTCGAGAGGAATGTGCGGAGGTGTCGCCTACCCAAGACCAGAATCTCGTGCAAAGCTTTATGAATATTCTCATGTCCCACCTGAAAGACTTCCTGGCTTTGGATGTATATAAGAAGGAAGAGGGTAGCGAGGCGACAGGCAAAAAGAACATCATCAACATGATCGATGCCGTGGTGGTCCTGAGCATCATCTGGTCAATAGGCTGTGTTCTGCAAACAAACTCCAGGCCAGAGTTTGGGACCTTCCTCCGTAGTCTACTTCAGGGTAAGATCGAGGGCGTCTCGCAGTACAAGAAGCTGACACCTGAGTTTCCAGAGCGCGGTTCTGTCTACGATTGGATTTTCATGGCTGAAGAGATCAAATGGATCGGTTGGATGGACACGGTTGACCCCCAGACCATCAAGCCCGGCTCAGCCGTCGAATCCATCATCGTACAGACCTTGGACAGTGTGCGCTACACGTATGTTCTGCAGCACTGCATCAAGCATCGCATCAAGCTGCTTTTCTGTGGTCCTACTGGCACCGGCAAAACGGCGTACATGCAGCAGTGCTTGATGGGTCTGCCGAAGGATGGCTTCAACCAGATCATGATGGGTTTCTCAGCTCAGACGAAATGCGCTCAAACGCAGGATCTCATCGATGCCAAGCTTGACCGCCGCCGGAAGGGTGTGTACGGACCACCCTTCGGTAAGCTTTGTGTACTGATGGTCGACGATTTGAACATGCCAAACAAGGAGACTTATGGGGCACAGCCGCCCATCGAAATTTTACGGCAGATGATTGATGCGAAAGCCTATCCTGAGACTGGCGGCTGGTTTGAGCGCAAAGATGTGACGCACCCTTTCCGTAACATCATCGATGTCCTCCTTTTTGCCGCAATGGGCCCTCCTGGCGGTGGGCGCACCTTTATCACGCCCCGCATGACGGGCCACTTGTACTTGGTTGGCTTCCCGCTGCTTGATGACGAACCTTGCCTGTTGCATCCTGTGTGATCCTGTTGTCACTGTTGTCGTTTGGTTTTGTGCCACGACAAGTCCGGTTCGTGCCCTTGCAGTGTGACCCGGTCAGGACAACATGAAGATGATTTTCTCAACGATTCTGGATTGGAAGATGCAAGCAGATGGCTACCCTGCCGAAGTAACTTCACTTTCCAAAAAGATTGTTTCAGGCACGTTGGAGGTCTACAAGGCAGCAGTGCAGTACCTGCTGCCCACACCACTGAAGGCCGGTGCGACCTTTGAGCATGGCGCAAGCCCTAGGGATAGAGAGGATAGGTTCGTTGTTGGGTTGCATGTCTCCGACGCTGTGAGGTGCACTACACTTTCAACTTGCGTGATTTCGCGAAAATCATTTTCGGTGTGTTGCTCATGAAGAAGGGCGAGTGTGATGGAGTGGCCAGGCATGTCCGATTATGGGTTCATGAGATCTGGCGTGTGATTGGCGACAGATTGGTGGTCAACGAGGATAGAATGTGGATGTTGGAGCAGGTTCGAGGAGTTACAAAGAACACTTTTGGTCAAGGCTTCGATGAGGTGATGAAGCATCTTGATCTTGACGGAGATGGTAAGGTTACCACGCTGGATGAGATCCGCACACTCATCTTTGGAGACATGCTCTCGCAACCAGCTGCGCCGAATCGGCCATACACGGAATGTGCTGACATCCCGACACTCCAAACGACAGTGGAGTCACACCTTGAGCAATACAATCTGATGTCGACCAAGAAAATGGATCTGGTTTGCTTCCTCTATATGCTGGAGCACCTCTCACGGGTCGCCCGGGTCATCAAGACACCTGGTGGTAATGCTCTGCTGGTCGGTGTCGGCGGATCAGGTCGCCAGAGCTGCTCCCGTTTGGCATGTTTCCTGGCTGATTTCGATGTCTTCCAGAGCCTTGGCAGCACTGTGTAGGCTTCTTTTGCGAGGAGTGACATGCCAGGCAAAGATCACTAGCTCACCCTATGTCATAACCAGGATTGAAATTGCGCGTGGCTATGATCAGCTGGCTTTCCGCGAAGACTTGAAGAAGCTGCTCACGGCTGCGGGCGGCAAAGGTGAAAAGACAGTTTTCCTGTTCTCTGACTCCCAGATCAAGAGTGAAGGCTTCGTGGAGGATTTGAACAATCTTCTGAACACAGGAGAAGTCCCGAACTTGTTCCCTCCTGATGAGAGGGTGCAAGTCTGTGAAATGGTGCGAGCAGCAGCTCGACAGGAGGGAAAAGCGCCGGAGGGAACCCCCACACAGCTTTATGCATATTTCGTTGAGCGGTGTCAGAAATTGCTTGCCATCGTCCTTTGTTTCTCTCCGATCGGAGATGCCTGGCGGGCACGCATTCGGCAGTTTCCGTCGTTGGTGAACTGCTGCACCATCGACTGGTACACCGAGTGGCCTGCGGATGCCCTGGTGGCCGTGGCAGAGCGTTTCTTGGGCCAGGTGGAGATGGAGGATTCTGTCAGACACAGCTGTGTAGAAATGTGTTCCTTGTTCCACTCCGACACTACGGAATTGGCGGTGGAATTCAAGAACTCATTGAAGCGAATTTATTATGCAACGCCCACTTCGTTCCTGGAGCTGATTCAAACCTTCAAGACACTGTTGGCTGCAAAGCGCAAGCAAGTCACAGATTTGAAAGACAAGTACGAGAAGGGCCTTGACAAAATCCTCACGACCGAGCAGTCTGTTGAGGGGATGAAGGTGGAGCTCATCAACTTGCAGCCGAAGCTCATTGCAAAAAATGAAGAAGTGGAGAAGATGATGGTCGTCGTTGAGGCCGAGTCGGCAAAGACGGCGAAGGTCAAGGAAGCAGTGGCAGCAGACGAGGCGGTGGCTTCAGAAGCAGCCGCCAAGTCCGAAGCTCAGAAGGAGGAAGTGGAGGCAGACCTTCAGGAAGCCATGCCAGCTCTGATGGAGGCGCTTGGTGCGCTGGACACCCTCTCCGCCAAGGATATAGGGGAGATCAAGGCCATGAAGAACCCCCCAGGTCCGGTCAAGCTTGTCCTGCAGGCCGTGTGCATCATGAAGGGACTCAAGCCCAATCGAGTCAAGGATGAGTCAGGCAAAATGGCCGAGGACTTCTGGGGTCCATCTGTGAAGATGGTCGGCGAGTCGGACTTCTTGAAGTCTTTGCAGACTTTCGATAAGGACAACATCCCACCTGCTACAATCAAGAAGATCCAAACGTTTGTGCCGCTAGATGACTTTCAACCGGCGAGGGTGAAAAGCTGCAGCACAGCTGCGTGGGGGATTTGCATGTGGGTCAGGGCCATGGAGACATATGACAGAGTCGCAAAGGTGGTTGGCCCAAAGAAGGAGGCTCTCGCCATCGCGGAGGCTGAATATGCGGAGGTCATGGAGAAGTTGAACGAGAAAAGAGCTCAGCTTCAGAAAGTCTTGGACGAATTAGCTGAGCTTGAAGCGCAACTGAACGGTCTCAATGCTGAGAAGGACGATCTTGCTTACCAAGTCGACCTTTGCAAGAAAAAGTTGGACCGAGCGGAGACGCTGATCGAGTCCCTCGGCGGTGAGAAGACTCGTTGGACCCAAAATGCTGCAGACTTAGCTGTGGACTACGTCAACCTCACGGGCGATGTAATTGTCTGTAGTGGACTGATCGCCTATCTCGGTGCCTTCACCCCAGACTTTAGAGAGAAAACCGTGAAGTCATGGACGGATCAATCCCTTGAAAAGCAGATTCCTGGAAAGGAAAAGGTAAGCCTGGAGGATTGTTTGGGTGAGCCAGTCAAGATCCGCAACTGGACCATCTGCGGCCTACCCAATGATGCCTTTTCGATTGAGAACGGCATCATTATCGACAAGTCCCGCAGGTGGCCGCTGTGCATCGATCCCCAGGGTCAGGCGAACAAGTGGATCAAGAAGATGGAGGAGCCGAACAAGCTTGCAGTGAAGAAGTTCACAGACAGCGACTACATCCGACGTCTTGAGGGTTGCATCACCTATGGGAACCCTATGTTGATTGAAAACATCCTCGAGGAGACGGATCCTGCTATTGAGCCAGTCCTGCTGAAGCAGACCTACAAGCAAGGGAACCGAATGATGTTGAAGCTCGGGGAGAGCGTTCTGGAGTATAACAAAGACTTCAAGTTCTACTTGACGACGAAGCTCCGAAATCCGCATTACTTGCCTGAGATTGCAGTCAAAGTCACTCTGTTGAACTTCATGATTACGGTGGTTGGTCTTCAGGCCCGCCGAGGGGCCGAGGGCCGGGTGCGAGACAAGGGGTAAGCGGGGGTAGTGTGCAGATCTTTGCAGAGGGTGTTACTTGTACGGGTGACGGTGCATGCCGGGTGTTTTTGGCAGGACCAGTTGTTGAACATAGTGGTGCAAGCGGAGCGTCCCGAGCTGGCGGAGGACAAGGCACGCCTGGTGGTGGAGGGTGCTGAGAACAAGGCACAGCTGGAGGAGACTGAGAACAAGATTCTCCACGTGCTGCAGACATCACAGGGCAACATTTTGGAAGACGAGACGGCCATCAACGTGCTCAGCTCCAGCAAGGTCGCTCGCTCTAGCCGTAAATGCCAGCTTCCTGTTCCGGCTTCGTGCAATCTGTAAGTCCATTGGCCATAGGATATGAGACGTTCATCTTTTGTACCAAGGCTCTGTCCAACAAAATCGCGGCAAAACAAGAGATAGCGGAAGAGACTGAGAAGCAAATCGATGAGGCACGCTTGGGCTACGTGCCTGTTGCTTTCAAGACTGCAATTCTCTTCTTCTGCATCTCCGACCTGGCGAACATCGACCCGATGTACCAATACAGCTTGCCCTTCTTTGTGAGCCTCTTCTTGTCAGCGATTGAGAAGGCAGAAAAGAGTGACGATCTGGAGGTTCGCATTGAGAACTTGAACGACACGTTCCGCTACACGCTGTACTGTAACATTTGCCGAAGCTTGTTCGAGAAGCACAAGACCCTTTTCTCATTCCTTCTGTGCATGCGCCTTCTCCTGGCATCCGACGAGGCCGACTACGACGACTACCGGTTCTTGCTCACCGGGGGGGTGTCGCTGGAAGACCCGCCAGCCATACCCGAAAAGTGGGTGCCTGACCGCTGTTGGGGAGAGCTCTTCCGCTTGAACAAGAGCAAGGAGTTCTATCAAGGCTTCCATGAAAAGTTTGCAGCGGAGCTTCCCGTGTGGAAGAAGGTGGCCTGACAGCGCTAGGCACATTTAGGCCCTCCTAGTCCCACGACCACACCGTAGCTGTACCACAACAAACATGTCGTGGAATCCTCTTGGAAGCCGTATTGTGTGATGCATTTCAGGTGTACGATGATGTCAACCCGATGAAACTTCTCAAAGACGCTGGAACACGGCCAAACTCCATGGATGGCTTCAACGACTTTCAAGATCCTAGGCTTGGAAGCTTCTACTTGTGCGCTTGGACGTTGAGTTTGTGGATACAGCTTTAAGCATTCTTCACTTAGGACTTGATGGTCCTGCGGTGCATACGTCCCGACCGAGTGGTTCCAGCTGTGTTGGAGTTCGTTGCGGGCAAGTTGGGCGAGAAGTTTGTGAATCCTCCACCTTTTGATTTGGCCGGGTCGTATGCGGACTCCAATGTCACCTGGCCATCCAGTGCTAATACTCCATACATCTCCATACTGTAGGTCAGGGACCGTTCTTTTTGATTGGCTAGCTCCTCGTTCCCGCTTTCCACTGCGCTCGCTTGGGCGACCAACCCCATCGTTGCCAAGGCCATGTCGCCTCTGATCTTCATCTTGTCACCGGGCGCAGATCCAGGAAGCAACCTGTATCGTTTCGCCGGAGAGATGCTTGGCCTGGCTTGCAAGATCCAAGACTTAGGAGTAGAGAATAAGAGTCCACATGGACTGCACCCTCTGGCACAACCAAGGAAAGGCCGCGAGGTTGCTTCCATCTCGCTGGGACAGGGACAAGGACCGAAGGCGGAACGACTCATGGACATCGCCACGAAGGACGGCCCCGTTGTAGTTTTATGAAGTCAGATGCGCCCGGCACCAGTATTCGACATGGCGTTCTGAGGACGGTGGATGGGTTCTCCTCCAGAACTGTCACTTGGCAACGTCCTGGATGCCCAGATTGGAGAGGTTGTTGGATGAAAAGGACCCGAAAAAGGTTCACAAGGATTTCCGCCTGTGGCTCACTTCTTATCCGTCCAACAAGTACCTTGTCATCTTCAGCAACTACTTGTGAGTTGTGTATGCGCCAAGCCGATAAGCCATCAAAACGTCTCGCAGCTAGACTGAACATGTTAATCTCCAGGTTCCCCGTCGCAATTCTGCAGAATGGCGTGAAGATGACGAATGAAGCTCCCAAAGGCTTGCGGGCCAACATGACGGGCTCCTACAACATGGACCCCATCAGCAATGAGGAGTTTTTCGAAGCCTGCACCTGTGGCCGGGAGTTCAAGCGCCTGGCCTTCAACCTTTGCTTCTTCCACGCCGTGATCCAAGAGCGCCGACTCTTCGGGCCGCTGGGCTGGAACATCGCCTACGAGCGCCTCGGAAAAAGCAGATGTTCTGAGCCATTTCCCAGAAAGGAACTTGCGGCCCTTTTGTGTCTTGCGCTGAGGTTTACCGAGAACGACTTGCGCATCTCTGTTCGACAGTTGCAGATGTTCTTGGATGAGTACCCAAATGAGGCGCCCATCAAGGCTCTGAACTACTTGACGGGCGAGTGCAATTACGGCGGGCGCGTTACGGAGGCCATGGACCGACGGCTTCTAGCCACGCTCCTAAAAAGCTACTACTGCCATGAGGCTTTGGAGGATAGCTTCATCCTCTATCAAGAATCAGATGGTCCAACATACAAGCTACCACCCGACGGTGGGTACGAAGTGCATTTAGAGCACATCCGCAGCCTTCCGTTGGTGACTCCGCCGGGTGTTTTTGGCTTCCACGAGAATGCTAACCTCACGAAGGAGATGGGAGAGACCTATAACATGATGCGGGAATTGCTGCTCACCGCGGGGTCTGGAAGCAGTGGGGGTGGTTCCTCCCCCGACGTAGTTGTGGGAGATATTGCCAAGGATGTCTTGTCACGGCTGCCGGAGCCTTGGGATGTCCCGAAGGTGCAGGAGAAATACCCGACCCTCTACGAGGAAAGCATGAACACGGTGCTGGCTCAGGAGCTGAAGCGCTTCAATGGATTGCTGAAAGTCATCCAGAACTCTCTTAAGGACATTCAGAAAGCAGTGAAAGGTCTTCTGCTTATGAGTGCGGAGCTCGAGACGGCCTTCTTCGAGATTTTCGATGGCAAGACCCCAGCCATGTGGCTGAAGCATTCTTATCCATCCCTGAAGCCCCTCGGCGGCTATGTCAACGACCTCGTGGAGCGACTAAAATTCTTCCAGAAGTGGGTCGACAACGGAGCCCCTGTCATGTTCTGGTTCAGTGGCATCTACTTTACCCAGGCCTTCACGACAGGAGCCTCGCAAAACTTTGCCCGAAAGTACCAGATCCCTATAGACACTCTGACTTTCGACTTCTTCTATCCCAAGGAGCAGGAATTTTCTGTGAAGCCTGATGATGGAGTTTACACCTACGGGCTTTTCTTTGAAGCTTGCCGTTGGGATTGGAGTGGGTGGAAGCTGGCCGAGTCCGAGCCGAAAGTGCTGTATGCCAGTGTTCCACTGATCCACCTCATGCCATGCGACCCTTGGCGACAACAGCAGGGTCCGCTTTCTACTCTAGCTTTCGAGCTAAGGTCCTCTCCAGTTGCAGGGTGAAGCATTCGGGGCGACAAGGTAGGTTTGGGGTTGGATGGAAGCTTTGATCTAGCGCAAGGGTGTGCCATTCAGGGCACGGCTGCCGCTTCTCCAACTGTTGCTGAATTCAGGAGAAGACGAAGGTCCGTGACTTCCCTCACTACGAGTGCCCGTGCTACAAAGTCTCCACGAGGAAGGGAGTGTTGTCTACAACCGGACATTCGACAAACTTTGTTATGCCCATCAAGATCCTCAGCGACATTGACCAATCTCATTGGATCAAGCGCGGGGTTGCCATGCTAACATCGTTGGACACGTGAAGCTCTTCAGGAGGTGCTGCAGACTTCAAAAAAGCGATCAGCAGTGATGGACTTCAAAGCGGTTGAGTCCTGAATCTGATGTTTCTAGTTGATTTAGGGTAGAGGCACGTGGACCGTATCGCACATTCCCGAGACTTCGCACAAAACAGGCAATGCCGCCTTGCACCGTAGATTTCGGTGTGGTCCACGATGCCAGTAGGCAAGGATAAAGAAAAGTGTCACGACGTTTCACGAAAGTACTAGGTCTTTCACAATTTCAGAGCGGAGCTTTCAAGCTCAGCTTGTAGTTCGTAAATGTTCGATCCTCCAAGCGGCGCAATGATGCGCATGATTGGTGATTCGGTTTCAAACCGTGCATGTACATAGTCCGAATTCAGCAGATACCTGGAGTGCTCAGGTGAGGTGGGGGAGTGTGGCGTGGTGCAAGGGAGAACGGATCCCTGCGACGGAGATGCTCTATGAAGTGACAGAATTTGACGGGCCAAAGGTGTTGACAGTCTGCCTCACCTGCGGTGCTTCAGCCATATTCTGCGGAGGAAGTTATCGTACAAGTGCAAAGCACATTGGACATCAACCGTTTCATTAGGTCAGGTGGTTCTCCCCGCAACTTGGGCTGGCCATCTGGTGTCGTGCCGTGTATTCTTCATAAGGTGGAAAGACGGTGTATAGTACAGTGAGAAAAAACGTCGGGTTGAAGGTGCGCAAAGCTGCAGACCAGAATTGCCGAAGAAGCGTTGAGCAAATACCCATTTGCCCGCAAGTGCTCAGCGCCCATTTCGCGACGCTCCACAGGTGTGCGTTCCATTTGAAGAGTCTGTCTCTGGACTTGCTGGCTTTCTTTGGTTGGGTGGCAGAGATTCTTGGCGGCAGCGAGGGCTGTAGGATGTGGAAGGGAGCTTTGAGGTTAGAACAACAAAAAAAGTACAGTAAGTAAGAAGAGACGAGACGAGGCAGCGTAACATGCATGAACCACAGGATGGTGCATCTCGGCCAGTCAAGTTCAGCGGCCGAAGCCTTAGCCATGGCCGTGCTTTCAACTAGCAGTCGCGGCACTTGCTGATATCCCTGAGGTACCGAGCATAGTGCTATGGCTGATGCTGCTGCAGCTTATTAAGCTCTGGCGCTTCGTTGTGCCGACGACGTTTGTGTTGCACAGGGCTTGGCTTCTTTCTCCGTCTGACGTGGCCATGCTCTGTGACCTCACGTCCTACTGAGGGACAGCCGGGCGGACTCTTTCGCCCGTGGGCTTGCAAGCTCATTCTTTCTGCTGGTCTTAATGTCGCATTTAGCTGGGTGCGTGTGCCTCGGCTTCATAATGAGCTCGAAGTCATTTCGCTTTGAGTTGTCAGATCCGAGGGACGCCCAGAGAGCGGCCCAATACTTTGTCGATTGAAACTCGCTATTGCCGTCTCTGAGGCTCCTGACTCTTGCCGCGCAAGAGCGGGCTGCAAACACCCAGAGTTGCACGTCTGCACCAGTATCTAGGTCCCGGGTTCTTTCATCGAACCTTTCGTGTCCAACAGCCCTGTTTGCCTAGCAGCCTAGCCTGTCCAGGAAGCATGTGCTCAGGCTGGATCGACAACATGGTCGCTGCGGGCGAAAGCTGTATAGAACTGTACGAGGAGGCATTTTACTTCAGTTCACTGAGCTACTCGGTCTGAGGTTGCAGAGAACATCAAGAAGTGGTGACTGTAAAACCACTTTGATTAGAATCCTGTTCTCCAGTTGCTTTTCGTGCCAGTAGCCGCCGAGGTGTTACTTCAGTGGGGTATGGCGGCCGTGCTGCAATATTCCACCCTCATGACGATGCATTCTGAAAATGTAGGGCGAGGCGTTTGAGTCGATCACCGCAGGTGATGTTCTGGTGACTCCAGCAGAGAGAGGTCTCAACTCCTTTCTGCTGATCCTCGGCCAGCTATTCGTGGCGAAGGCAAGGCTGATATAGGCTGATGTGCTAGCAAACGAGAGGTAGGTCAAGCTAAGCTATGGTGCCAGGTATGTGCGGACGTCACTTGGCTGACGTCCCTGCACAACATAGAGGAGACAAAGCACCCGGGAAGCACCCAGCCAGACGATGTGCCGAAGTATCATCGCGTCGACTTGTCGCAGCCCGCTGAAGCAGTTGCCTGGCATCCGACCGAGGAATCAGTCGCAAAAAGCGCAAACATCGGTGGCACTTCGCCATCTCCAGGCACGCGGGAACGGAAATTGGGGATTTGAGGCAGAAAGGGCGCATTGGAAATCAGTGCAGGTGGGCTGTGTTATGTCCTGAGGTGCCCGGCTCGTTGGAGGAACGCGCAGCTTGTCTTAATTGAAGAACTTCCTGGATCCAAAACACTCTCTGTCTGCACGGCTGAACAGGGTGGCATGGCAGGCACCTCACCACCCCCGTATCACGCGATTACAGTAGCCGAGGTGCTGGCGTATCAAGACTTTGTGCAGCATGTTCACCGAGAAGAAGATCTCGACCAGCCTGCATTTCACGGATTGTCCACACCACTGATTCAGGATGACAGCTTCGCAATGATAGTGAGTGCCCTTATCTTGTTGGCTGCTTGGGCCGATCATGCGTCAGTTTTGAATCGAGGAGCTGCGGCTAGCCGCGTACAGGAAGCTGATCTTGAAGGCTCCCTTTCTCAGGGAGCAGAAAAAGCATGTTTCTTGGACTAGCAAGAGATGCCAAAACAGATTGCAGTGTTCCATCAGATAAGACACAATGAGTCAAAGCCTCTGGGCCGTCCTGTATAAACCGAGATTGAGGCTCTATCATCTTCGATATTTCCGAGAGACAGAGAGGGTGCAATCTTCCCCTTCCGTAGTCTTATGGAAACATATAGAATTTCCTGCTTGCAATGTCGTTCCCTGCGGCACTTTGCAGCCATGCATACTCGGCTTAGGTTATTTCTTTGATGGTTAATTCCTTGTCTGACCTGGTCTACTTGCCTGCGGATTTCATCGTGTGCAGCGGCACCCCAGCAGCACAAGCGGATACGAGCCTGTCTTTCCGATACGATGGTCTCTCAAAGAACCTAGCGGCGATGCCTAGCGGTGACGCTGAGGTGATACCGGCCGCGAGCTCTTTTTTATGCGGCGCGGAATGGCAGGCCTCGAAGAGTACGGAAACAGGGCTTGGGGCAGGGGCACGAATCGACGAATCCGAGTCCCCATCAGCGTTTTGGCAGGCGTCTATCCCAGTGGTCCGGAGTGCCCACCAGTATGGGGAGAGTCCTCAGAAGTGGCGGCCGCTCGCCTCGTATCTCGTAGATGGAGGCCGCCATAGGCCGCCAGAGACGTGAGAGACGTCCTTGTGGGCCCCTGTATTTTAAGGAGTACACGGCTGGCAAGTACTTCGGTGAGCTCGGGATGCTCACAGCACGCCCGAGAGCAGCATGGATTATGGCCAAGACATATTGCGTCCTTTCAGCGTCTTGGGTGCAGGAACGATAGAGGGAAGCTGAGAGACTCTGGTCCGAGAGGGGCCTTTGAATGTGGCCGGGCACAAGGTGCTCCCTTACCACACCGTGGAGATCATGCGGGACGAGTATCCCGAGGCTGGAGAAGTTCGTGGGAGTTTCCAACGGAAAAACCAGAGCAGCATGCGGCACATGGCCGCTTGGATGGGGTAGCACACGCGCGCTGCAAAGTGTGCGAGCCTGGCAGCAAGTCCTTGCAATCGTGTGGGGCCCCTTGCAGGCCTTCACAACCTTGGTTCAATCAATGGTGCGAGTCTTCAAACTGGAGCCCAAGCCCTGGAAAGCTCACGTGCTTTCAGAGATTGCAGATGGCATATATTATATATGGCATTTGTCAATCCATTATTGATAGCTGCTGCTTCACTACACTTGCCAACTTCAACATGCACAGTTGTGTTGAACGCCTTAAGGCCGTCAACATCATGGCAACACGTTGCGGAACGACTGCTCAAGTCTTTTGGCTGCTTTTGTTGGGACTCCTTTTTGCCGTGACTCGACGGACGAAGCCTGGACATGCCGAGGAAAGTGAAAGTCTGCAGCACAGAGGAAGCCTTCGAGTGGTTCTGTGAGCAGGGCAACGGCCCTGATGTGTGACTGGGCTCGATCATTGAGTTTCACGTTCCACGTCGAAAGAAAAGCGATGGTCTGAGGATGCCTGGAGAGGAGCCAATCTTAAAGGCCAAGTCCTTCGAATGGGTGTTAAAGTATCTTGGTGCCGGGATCTCGGTCCTGGCCTAAATTGAAGCAGTGCAAAGCCGAATGAAGTTTAAGGTCAACGAGGCCGACAGGATGATCCTGTGGGCAGAAATGGACGCTGACAACACCGGGCAGGTCTCCCGCCAAGAATTCGAGGAGCCGTCGTAGCTGTGCATGTTGATCCGACTTCGGCCTGTAGGGGTCTCAAACAGGGTGTGCACGGGCTGAAAGCATGGCAACTGTTTGGTTTTGGTTTTCCTGCATTTTTTGGACTCCGCAGGCCTTCCAGCGTCTTTCGTCATCATGTCGTAACCTTTGACAGGAGAAGCTGGACATTGACTGGGCTTTGGAAAGGCAAAGCAAGGCAGGTCAGCAGCGACTGCCATCGTCCACGTCACTCTGCACGGCCTGCACAATATGACCCGCATGCTACACCCGCAACGCTGCATGCAGACACTTCGTTACTTGTAGCAGCTTTAAGCAGCCCCCGCGAGATGCAGGTGCACACCGAGCAAAACTCGATGCTTCGGAAGCCCGGTCCCAAGCACCCGCCAGATCGGCACAATCACACGAGTCTCTCTTGGCACGGTGCTTTTGGACACCCAAATTTTATTGGCCAGCGCCCTTGCGTGGACAGGTCCAACAGCATGGCTGCCTCCAGTGGTGCGGTTTCCAGCACTCAGCAATGCTCTCAGACATGTCGTCTTCAAGTTGGAGCGATGTTTGCAGTGGCAGTGAAGAGCACCAGGTACGTTCTAGAAGCGGGTGAATTCAAACCAATGTGCCTCCGAGTCAACACTCCTTGCAGGCGATACCGGGGTTCAAAGGCACCTGTGCTGCAGAGAAGTCTTGCTATTGGAACTCGAGCTTTCCCAGCACTATTGATCAGGATCGTATGGCGCTTGGCGACGCGAGCAACAAAGAGGAGCTCCATGACTTGCTGCGGGACACAGTCCGTCAGATTGCAGCAACTCGGCTGGCAAAGGATTGGCCTTCCACTCGGGAGTTCGTTTTTTTTGTTGCCTGGGAGTCAAGGTTGCGCCTTCAGTCAATTCAGCCCTTATTGATTGGTGTTGGAATTCCTCAGCAGTGGGCAAATATCTAGTAATCAGTACGTTGACGGCCATTGGAAGCATGTCAGGATGAGTACTTCTCCTCGATGCCATCGGTGCGCAGAGGCTCATCCCATCATGGAGGCGGTGTTGTTGCTGTGTCAGTGCTTGGATGTAGATGGAACGCTGCACTGCTTAGAAAGAGCAGCTGATGCGACCATTGCTCAGATCCTCGCATGCGGCCGCCAAGCACCGGTGCAGCTTGCTTGCTGTTCGACAGTGCTCGAGGGTTGGGCCTGCGGCATGTTGAATATGCACGCAGCTCTGCCCGAGGCCCACCATACGCACTCGCAGTAGTCGCACCTTGGCATTCAAGCAGAGCCAGTCCGGCTGCAATCGCATGGCGCTGGCATGGATTGTTGACCAAATTGTGGCATCGCAAGAGTGCTCTTCTTTTCAACCCCACTTCTGAGGCGAGCGGGACTTGCGACAGCTTTGCTGTTGTTGAGCGGAGAAGCGGAAAACATCAAAGGAAGGGCTAATGGCTTGCCGCCCCTCGAATCGGAACCCCAGGCCATTGATCCAATTAACGCACGTTGTGGTCGTTTCCACAGTTCTACGTGCTCCTTGCAGGCATCTTAAGTCTAAAATGACTTGTGGTATGAGTCGAGGGGCCGCAAGAGTTTGTGACAGTTTGTGACCTGTCTCACCATCTCACTTACTCAGCAAGTGTGCGGAACATCCGTGTGCAGCCCTGCGGGTGAGAACCAGTTCATTCCGAAATTGCCCGGGCCTAGGTGAGACAAAGCATCGTGTCAGGTTAACCACTAACTGGCGAGGTTCTCCAGCTGCAGTGACAGCTAAGTCGCTGAGTGTCAGTCATGGCCAAGCTGTTTCACAAATTTTATGTGGAAGCGACTGATGCCCGATGGAAGCCATCATTGTCCGCTAGGTGAGGCCATTTCAAAGAGAGGCAAGCACGGGCCCAAAGGTCCCCATGTCTACAAACGATGGCTCCCTATTCAGGCATCTGCACTGGACGAGTGATGTGGTGGAAACCAGTCAGCCAGACCCAGAACATGGGAAGTTGTTCTCCTAAGGGAGGAGTGTCGTCGGCCTTTTCGGATTGCTTGGCACGCGGTGCAGTCACAGATTTAGCCGAGCCGAGCGAGACAACTGCCGCGAGCCATGCAGATCTGCAACGGTGCCATGCCAGTAGCTTGCATCTCTCGTATACGGCTGTACGCCCATGACATTAAGGACCAACAAACAGTTTTTGGTCATATCTCAGAGTTGCAGAGGCCAACAGTGCCTGCTGGCAATCATGTAGTGTTAAACAATAGCTCTTGTCCTCTGAATCTGCCAATGTCGATCTGGGCTTGATCGAGTGTCAGATTCAGGGGGCACATGTTCAGCATTTATTCCTTGCCATCAAGTGGAAAGGATCGTGAGCGACCGGCAGCAAGCCAAAAGACTCCAGCCCAAGAATCATCAGGATCCCTGGCGCAGTCCGATTGTTTCATATTTCGGTCCGCATGCCTCAGACTTTCCGGCGCAGGCAGCCCCATCACGCCGCGATGGATGCGGATGGATGCGGCTGCCCTGTGTGCACACGACCTATGTCGAGAAAAAGTGGCTGGAATTGTCTGGGTAGCTTCGCGGGGCTTGGATTCTTGTCGCGCAGGCCCAGCAAGCGCAGGCCGGCCGAGGAACCATGCGGCGCATGTCTTCATGTGTGCCAGTCTGCAAGGCTGCGCTTGCAGAGAGAACTGAAGCGAAGGCGGGGGTGTCGACATCATGGGCCCTGGAAGGCCCTGGGCTACACTGACACAATAGGGCCTCCAAGCTCCAAGGTAAGTCCATCCGAGGAAAGCCGGCGACACAGGGACTTGGTCCACCGCTGGCATCTTTGGAAAGGCTGTGTTTGATTCTGAGGCCCGGAAGTGCGGACAGTTACACGAGTCGTCACGGTCGAGAAAGACAAAGAAAAAGTCGTCGCTCCTGCTGCGCGTGACGGTGGGTGGAAGGACAAGTGCACCGCACTGGAAGACGCTTCTCAGCTGCATGATACGGTCCGATTCCTCATCGCTGCGCATGGCCTGCTGGGAAACGGTATATACGGGGAGCTTGTTTCACTGGACATGCAATCTTGAAACTTTCTGAGGAGAAGATCGATCTAGAGAACAAGATCGCAGAGTTGAACCAGCAGGTGCAATCGCCTGCCACAGCAGCCGTTGCAAGGCTGAGACTCCCCGCCGTTTGCACGGAGGTCCAGGTCCTTACAGAAAAGCTCCAGGAAGTTGGAGGAGTGATCGACACAACATGGAGCCGGTTCTGACGACAGCTGGGCGCTTTCAACAGGAGAGCAGGCGATACGCGAAGTCCAGGAAAAAATCAAGCTGCCACATGCTTGTTTTCTGTTGGGACTGTGTTTGGACAAGGGAGTGCTCAGAGCCTTTGGTCGTGCCACCAAGGACTCCGGTGAAAAAGAAGAAGAAGAAGCGGTCGGTCAGTGGGTCAGTCGTTTTCTGAGCGTTTGACCCGTGGAGACGGGTGCCGGCTCAAGGCTTACCAGCGCCTTTGGGAGGATGCCCAGCGGGGGCCCCACAAGAAAAAAAACGAGGGCCTTGCCTTGGCGGCCTTGGCAGCCTGGGCCTTTTTGGGATCCGCAGGCGGCGGATTATCTCCATGCGGGTTCAAGCAAAAAGTGCAGGACCCTGAGCAGGAAAGTCTCCGTGGAAAGTGCAGGCAGTGCTTGCCTTTGCGTCGCCCAGTTGGCAGAAGAACAGGGGAAAGAAATTGGCCAGTGGCGAAAGACGGCGCGACAGTCCCGATTCCACTCCAGTTGGATGGCCCGCAGTAGCTGCCGGCAAGCTGGCAGGTGGTCAGCGAAAAATCAATCAAAATCGCAGCAGGCTCAGGTCTTGTCGTGCCTTTCTCGAGACTCTAGGGTTCTCCTCGTCCTTAGATCGAAAACATCAGCAAGATGCACAAAGCAGTCAGCACGGCCCAGCGCCGCTTGACACATGCGATGTCCATGCCTCGGTTGTGCCTCCTGAGCCTCCTGCGTCAATTCATGTGACACATCTGTGTGTTGAGCAAATTTCTTCGGCCAAGGCTGCAGTTCCAAGCTGAGAGCTTCCCCCCGGAGGGAGAGGACAGCCAGGAACTTCCGCAGGAGAACAGCCAGGACACCCTGGACACACAGGGGACACAAGACAGCAACGAGGGAGCCAGTGAAGACATGCAGCTGCACTCCGTCTGGTCGGCGCCTTGCCTTTCCTCTGCAGTGCCCTGTCTATGTGCGGCAATCCCAAGGGGCGACGATGACGATGATGAAGAGGAGGATGGCGAACTCAGCCCGCTTCCTTTTCAGATACCGAAGAGCGCCGGGACCACACGAGGAGGAGTCACTGTCAGATGCGGAGAGTTGTCTGCGCATTCAACCAGTTCGAAAGCTTTGCAGGAGGAGGCTCGTCCTCCAGCTTCATGAAACGACTTGGCTTCGGAGTCACAGTGCCACGTTTGAAAGCCTGCATCCCTGCACGGTGCAGCTGCATTCGCAGCCTTGGGCCACCTTCCGTACTTCCGCCACGTAGCTTGCCCAAGTCGCAGTGATCAGTTATGTGCATGTCCTGCACTGTAAAGCGACGGCATGCTAACGTTTAGCCTTTGTGAGACACTATTACTATCACTATCACTAGGTCACTAGGGGCGCAAACCACCGCTGTACGATGGACTGACAAGAGTTCCGCAGCCCGTCATGAGCAGGCAGAGGAGTGTTTTGTTACCTTTTCCGCTGACTTCTGGCACTCCGGGTACCGAAAGGTGGTGCTGCTGCTTCCAGCGCTGGCAAGATTCTGATTCCAGCTCGTCTGAGGAGCGGAGCGCGAGCGCATGCTACGGAAGCATGACTCTAGATGCGTGCACACGTGGCAGTCACAGCCTCCAGCATGGCTTTCAGAAGGCAAGCCGAACTTCAAAGACCAAGCATCCACAGGGACATCTGCAGCCGACATCCGGGCGACGGAGGCTAAAGAACAACTGCCCCACAACACGTCGATGAATGTGCGAGGCTGTTTCATCGAAGAAGCATGTCAACTTCAATGTGAGGTGCACGTATGACAAAGGCTACTCTTGCCAGGGCAATTTCAATGCCACGACACATAAACGATTACCCGCGGGGTGAGGTTCGCAGTCATTTTGTGGTTGTTGCCTCGGGCAGCCTCATGAAATGCCACTGCCAGATTGAGCAAGCAATAGCACAAATCATGTCAGGGAGGGTTCCACAGATGCAGATTCAAGCTTGACCCGGCTGGCAAGGTTTTATAGACTATAGAAGGTTTATGAAGACTCAGCTGCGAGGAGATTCTCAGCGATGACGAAGCTGACTACTTGTATTTTCCGCCCAAGACCTACGACACCGCAGCGCACCGTGCCGATGCAGGAGCACTTCAGGTTGTCGCTTTCTAGTGGCCGCTGAGTGATGGCAAGATTCGCTTGGAAAGTGATAGGAAACCAGCCGGCTGCCGGCAGGGGGGTTGTCAACCTGCCTCCACCAGTCGTCAACGCAGCTAAATCGCTTCTCTTCCACAAGAAGAAGGGTTGGAACAGGTTGTGGCGGAGCTTGGTGTATTTTCCTTGGTTAGTTTTTCCGTCTGACCTCGAGTATCCGAGGTGGAGCTGTGTTAAGCAAGGCAGGAAATCGTGCAGTGGACTTTTTACTTGCCCTGCTGACTGATTCCTGAGCTCTGTGCATTGTAGTTGTTGAGACTCGGGACGCGATTTCTTTCCTGGCTGTGCCGAGTGTGAGAGCCTAATAACCAAACATCGGTTGTTCAGTTTTGCCGAGGCCTTCTTACTGACCATGAAGAGCAATGAAGATGTGTCAGAAGAGTAGCCTTGTAGAGGATCAGAGTCAACATGTCGCAAGCTTTTGAAACGTGAGTATGTCCGAGACTCTTTTTTTGCATGGCTTGGGCTCAGCCGTTTCAGATGAGCTGCACTGTCTTGGAAGTTGTTAGGTTAAGATCGCTGGATGCCAGTCCGTCGACCACTCCGCAGCACGGAGCCTAACAAAGCTTCCCTCAGCCACATTGAAGCTCGCAGCCAAGTGCCGACTGCTCAGGCAGAAGCCTGGTGCCTTGTTTGATCTTCGATCTTCGTTGGCTCGCCCTTGGGGGCACCTCTTGCGGTCTAAGGAGCTCGCTGACGAGCCTGAGCCATTCGGAAGCTTGCCGAAGCGCCAGCAAGAGCTAGTAGGCCAGGAACTCGCACGCGACTGTCAGACCAAAAGATGGTGAGCTCTCCGGTTTTCTGGCATCCCCCCGCCCTACTTTGCAACCGGTTTCGAACGCTTCTTACCAAGCGTATTGGCTTACAACGTAGCCTGGAACCTCCAGCATCATCCTTTACAGCAGCCATGCAGGTTGGAAAGTCTTGCTGGTTGCAATGTGGGCGTTCTTAAGCCGAATCCGAGACATACGTGTATATATCTATATGTTATATATATATATATACACATGTATCTTTATCTTGGTTTGAATTCTTATATATGTTCGTAGACAGGCAAGTACTTCGTATCTTCATCTTAGTTTGTAAACTCTGTGTGTGTGTGCGTGTTGTCGTAATCATGGCATCCTAGGCAATACTTCGTATCTTTATCTTGGTTTTAGCGCGTGTGTGTGGTCGTTGCCAGGGCATCCCAGGCAATACTTCGTATGTTTTTATCTTGGTTTTAGCGGGTGTGTAGTGTCGTAGACAGGGCATCCTAGGCCATACTGTACTTCGTATCTTTATCGAGTGGGAGAGGGGTTCCGGAAGCTGGATCGATATGTGTCATAATATGCATACTATCGAGGTCTGGATACCCCATGCCCTCGACAGGGTCTGGAGACCCCATAAGAAAACTTCAAGGGCTTCGAGGCACTAGCAAACCTCTAAGGGAGCTACTATTAGGTAGGTTGGTTGTAGGACACCGCCCCTCAAAATGGGCTCGTGCCGGGCCTGTTTGGAGCTTTAGAAGGACCAAGCCCGTTTATGAAATCCTAATAGACATGCAGACATGCAGACCGACATGCAGTCGGGTTGCAGAGTGGGCGTTCTGAGGATCGACAGTTGTAAAGTGGGGATTCTGGTGATTCTGGTTGCAAAGCGGCTTAATCCCCCCCCCCCCCTATGGCACGCGAAGGTGAGAGGCTCAACTATTTGGCTTCACAAGAGCCAGTGGCTCAAAGTTGACTACTTGGAGGTCATTGTGTGAAAATTGGCTCCATGCGCTGAAGCAGTGGCTTTCGCTTTCTCGTGCCCGTGCGAAGTGAGTGTTCAGCGTGTCAAGGCCGTTTCTTACCAATTTCGTTTGAATGCCAGGAAGACAAATCCGAGTTGGGTCCCCGGAACCAACGAAAGGACGGGCTCTACCCACCGCAGCTTGCTTGCCTTGCCAAGTTGCGACGATTTCTTCAACGACTCGGCCGAAGTTGAGGCTCTGAACGCGGAGTTGAGAGCTCAGGCAGCTCAGGTCTCATGGTGTGTCTAGCAGGGCATGGCATGTGCACAGTTGTGCGGGAACCGCTTGTGGTTCTCAGCATCTCGGAGCGCCATGGACCTGTGCTGCGTTTGCAATGAGCCCCGTCCCTCCGAGGCGCGAGGGAGAAGTGAAAGCGGCATACTTTCGAATGAGCCATTTTTTTAAACTCGCCGATGCCTGAAAGGGCATTGCCAGCGCGAATGCAGAGACAGCTGCCAGTCCCTCCAGGCATCGCTTTGCACCGTGACATCAACTGGTGCTGGGCTGCTAGCTGTTTGTTGCACCGCAGGAAGTGCAGCGGCTGGAAATCTGAACCCGAAGTGCAAGGATCTCGTCTGCCGTCCTGGCTGTGCTGCCGAAGGCCCACGGTGGGCCACAAGACAGAACAAAAAGCAATTGTCTGTCCATTGATGCATTGGAGTCCGAGCCACATCCCACCTGGCCTGACATCCCAGTAATGCGGACCATGAAGCATGTTAGTCGTTTTCTCTTTTGCCGCTCTCCTTTAGCATAGGTCAGTACGCCCTTGCTGGAATCGCGGTGTGCCGTAGATGTTGTGATGGAGCTGTGTGTGCCAGAACGTTGGTCATTGGCCTGGTAGTGGAAAGGATTGGCGTTAAACCACGCGTTGAACCATGCTGCTGATCCAAACATGCAGGCGAGCGCGCCAGTTGACAGAAAGCGGACCGAGCAGTGCGGCGCCTTGTCCTGTAGTAGATACGGTGTTCCGCGCTGCTGGGGGATGGCTTTGGAACGAGGGTGTTTGGACCAGCTTGACCGGGACTTCAGTTTGCTGTCAGATGTTGTCGCTCTTGGATCGCGCGCAAAAAGCCTTTCTAAGGAGGTGGCCTGGCAAAGGGGCTACGGGCGTTACAAGTACTGCGGGCTGCGGGAAGATCCTTCCGGGAAGCCTCCCGAATGGCAGGTGCTGCAGACAGTTGAATTTTGAAGTCTTGTTGAGTTGCTTGTGTTTGTTGCTAGTTCTAGCAGCCAAGACGAGAACTCTTCTCGCAGTGGCAAGAACAGCAGAACGACTGCTCCTCTCTTCGTCTCGAGAGATCTCTTTTTCTAGGAAGACACATAACAAGTCCAATTGTCTCCATTTGTCGATTACTAGCGGCAAGAATGCAAGACCTGCTGCTTCCTTTCAACCTATTATGGTAAAAGTACAGCTAACCCTCCTTTCTCCTCATAGCAAAGATCGAAGTGCCTCTGTCTCTTTCTATGCTTGGGGGAACTGGGACAACTCCGCACCTTGAATACATGCACTTTTCTTTATTTCCCTTCGCCGGAGGGTGAACAAGTCAATCTCTATGAGCAGAACAGAAGAGGGCCCCGTTGTGCTTTGCCACCAGCAAGGAGCTCGTACCATCCGCCAATACAACAGAAACAGCCGAGGTAGCCGCCGTCTTGACATTTAAGCTTCATACCAAGCCAGCATATTCTGATTGCATTTGGCCTTGTTGTGCTCGATGAAGGCAACATGAGTAGCTGAAGGAGTTGAATTAGGACCGCCACCACCACCACCTCCTCATCCTCCTCCTCCTACTATTACTACTACTACTTCTTCTACTACTTCTTCTACTTCTACAACAGCAGCAACAACAACAACAACAACTACTACTACTACTACTCCGACGACAAGGACAATTACCACGACTACTGCTGCTGTGATGTGTCGCTCTTGTTGGTTTGATCCAGTTTCCGAGAACGTTGCCAGGTTCAAACATCCCAGCAATCCTCAAACCAGGAAATGCGGAAACATCAGCAATCCCTGCACCTCCCACTCATGGCATCTGTGGATCAGGGGGCCAAAGCGGCACAGAATGCCGGGATTTAGATGTGTTCGATTCAAGGCTATAGGATTTGTGGGGATTTTGATCCTTGCCCATGTCTTCACCTTTCGCATCTAAGGGTGCCAAATGCCACCAGCATCAAAACGTCCCCCTTCATTTCCGAACCAGGACACGCAGAAGCCTGGAGCACCGAATGAGCATAAATGTGCAGGGAAGGGGGGTCCCATGCGTTGATTTCTCTGGGCTGGGGACGTGGTGCATTGGTTTTGTGGCAAACACAGGGACTTCGCCATTAGCTTCTGGGGATACGGTCGGCTTGTTTTGTTCTCCTAGGGTTCTGGTGCGATTTCGATTAAAGCATTGTCCACACGATATTCGTGCGTGGTGATACACCACTACATCGGCAAGTTGGATCTTCTCTAGATCTTTTCTACTAACTAGTTTTCTACCTTGCGATGAAGACATGATTGAACAGTGGTCCTAGTCCTAGACTTCCGATTCAATGCCACGTGTAGTTTCTTGTTCAGCCCTGCCTGCTTCATGATCGCGCGGGAGGGCGGCCATAGTTGCAGTCACCGAGCCGGGAACAAAGCAACCCCCTGAAGCAAGCTAGAAGAAGACATCATACGGGAACGAAGCAGGGTACATCTGCGACGTGCTGTCAAAATCCCGGGTTCAAGCTTCCCCCTGCAGGATTTATCGTTCATTGTCTGGTTCTGCCATGTTGTTCCAACTGCAAAGCTTTCGCTGGCGTAGACGACCATGAGAGGCTCAAAAGACACTCCGTGCTCTGCCCTTGCCTGAAGTGGATGCTGAAGAACGGGCAGGCCAGAAGGGGTGCAGAGGAGCAGATCTTTTAGAGAGGCTTTAAGCGCAGACGGCCCGCAGACGAGCCCCGCGAGGAGTTCAGGCTCTGTCCCGGCGCGTGTCGGACCTCAGTTCCGTGGCGCTGCGGGCCGACTTCTGCACCCTCCTCCGACGCTCGGCGAAGGCGAAGGTGGTGACAGCCTTTGCCATCGTGTGCCTCTACGCGAGCACCCAAGAGTCCGTCCGCAGCTGAGGTTTTTTGCGTGAAGGCGGCAGCGTGGAAAAGGCAGAAGACTGCTTTAGAAAAGCAGTGGCCTGGCTGCAGGCTGCGCAGGCTGCAGGGTTCAGGAGCGCAGGGCAGGGCAAGTGCAGAGAGCAACTCAAGGTGCAGTGGCAACAGGAGAACGACGTGGGAAGAGCGCTGACCCACTGGAATCTGGAGCTCTGCGAGCGCTGCCTTGCGCCGTGGTGGCCGACCGGTGGATTCTTAGGAGCGCGAAACCCACATTACTGGTTGCGGTGCCCATTTCAGCACGGCCCCACGCGTGTGCAGGAATTGGCTTCGACGGGGAGCCTGTAGCTCTGGAGCCTCGGAGTGAGAGCCGAACGCCAAAACACGCTCCGCTCAACGTCGCACTCACCCAGACCCAGTGCCTGCGAGGAGCGTATTGGACGTGCTGACTGGACGTCTCTCCACGACAATGTCTCGCATGACCTTCTGCAGACGTCTGCTTAGACTTCTTTTCAGTTCACATTCATTTGCTGTGGCACCTGGCCAATTTACGTGGCCCATCCGAGGAAGATAGACATTGTGCACTGCCTGCGGACGTTGGCTGGCGTGGAGGAGGAAAGCTTTTGTGCGCTGTTGCAGCAGCTGTAAGTGGATTGCTCGCTGTAAGAGGATCGCGAGAGGCCTGAGCACGCAGCAGCTCCTTGCAAAGATGCGTTACATCCAACGACTGCACAGCCTCGCAAAGGGCCCTCTCGGCAGGACAGTCTCCGCAGAAATGTACCCTTCGTCGACGCTACGCTGGTGGAAGACCTGCAAGGAATCAGCTACCTGGCTGCCTTTTTTTGCTGGGCAAAGCATCGCAGAAGCATGGCTGAGTTGAGCTTGCAAGGTTGGCGCAACTTCAGCCCACGCACGCTGAAAGCTTTGGGGATGATCCTGAAATCGAGGATGCACCTGGTGCCCCGATCGGGCCGCCGAGCTGCTCGGCATGCAACGATTTTTGTATAGGCGGTGCGTATACTTGAGACTTCATGGCCGGCTTTCTGTAAGAGGTGCTCATTATCAACGCCCCGGCCGCTTTTTCGGCTGTGTGGAACACGCTCAAGCACCTCCTAGCTTCTCGGTTGCCGATCAGCCTTTCTGACAAGGCTCTCTGATGCAAGCTGGATTCTTGATCCAGGTCAGCCCACACACAGCCACGATTGTCCAGATCGTCAGTGTTGAGGATTCACTTAAGGCATCGTCTTGCTACCGTTGCCACGGTGCTTGAAGTGACTTACACTGCTTACACAGACTGCCCATTGGGAGCTTTGTCCTTGGGGCAGGTGCTCCGACAGCACATGGACGATTCCATAATCCCAGCATACCTCGGTGGCTCCAGGACAGGCCGCCAACAGTCTTGATTGCAATCTGCACGCGTGAGCACTCATCTTCCGAGCGCCTTGCATGATGCAGAGCTGTGGCAGGACTGTCAACGGTGATCCAGAGTGTCGGCCGTTTTTGGCGCCGGGGGGAACACCGCCGCAGGTCAGCTTTTGGGAGTCTTGGAGTGGCAAAGGTCTTCCTGTCTGGTGCCATTTGATGGCTTTCGTGTTCATGTTTGCCTGAACCTGACAGGCTGTGTTCGATCACATGCGACGCCTGAGAACCGGCTGTCTCTAAGGCTTTGTTTCGAACAGCCGCGGAATGTGCAGTCCCATTAGCTCTGGAGCTCCGAGCTCCACTTAGGAACGGCTGAAGGCTGAAAGTTTTTGCTGCCGGTTGCTCTGTGCATTTATGACGTCCCAGGAATGGCTGGTTTGACTGCCACCACAGTATGCATTGCCCGTGCTTGAGAAACCCCTGCTCCTCCGGTACGCAGCCAGCCTGAACCACAGTCACGCTAGAAGGTTTTCCGGCGCATACCTGGGGCAACAGCATCCGAGCTGTGGTTTCTTGGTAGGTAGCTGGAGGAGATGCAAAGCACGGCTCTAGCAGAAGGACCATGGTTCAGACACTCACTCGACATACCGAGCAAGAAATTACCAATGGAAGCGCAGGGCAAATCGTAGGCTCTGCAGCATCTCTCGTCCTTCCACCCTCAGCAGGGCTTACAGACTGAAGGTGTCTCCAATCGGAAGCGCAGGAAAACAGCATGCCGGACATGGCTGCACAAGAGGTTCCGTAATCGCAGCGGGCGCCTGGAGTCAGACGGAAGATCGACGAACCCTTGAGCCACTTGAGGCTTGCAAAGAAGGAGCGCCAATGCCAGCTACTTCGGGAAGAGTTGGCCTCGTCCTCCCACTGAGCTTACCTCACCCACGGCCCTGCGAGAGCAACCCAGCCTGGCGCCAGCCCAGGCTGAAGCGGATGATGGATCTGGGGGCCGACGGCATGTCCACCCGACATGTGCCAGCGGGACACCAGATCAGCTTTCGGAACAGTGGTTTGAAGTTGGCGCAATTGTGTTCATTGTCTCTTGCGGCTTCGTGTGCATCAGCCGTGTATGTGCAAGTGAGCCAGGCTCTGCAACCTTGATTTTGAATGGCTCGCATGTCGCATGTCTTATGCGGTTTGCTTGCGTGCATCTCGGCTCGATGTATGGGACTCATGTCGTCGCAGGTGTCTTCCGATTGAGGGTCTAGCCAGTCTAGCCATAACTGGGGATAGCAGTCGGGGTGGAGTTGGCTACATCATATTGTAGCATGGCCGCCTAACCTTGGCTTGGGTCCGGCTTATCGTCGCTATGGCCAGCAGTCATGGACCCCGACTCGCGCTTCGCAAAGCGAGGGTTTGACACCAGCAGGCAGGCGAGCAACAGGGGCACGTAACGCTCTGTCTTGCCGACTCGATGATTTGCAAGGATAAGATGCGGTGGCTGGTTCGGCGGCCTGCTGCTGTTCGTGTCCGTGGCGCCTGAGCGAAAACCCTCCAAGCAAGACTAAGTCGGCACGGCAGTCGTGGCACGTTGCACGCTGAGCTGTGCCAGGCCAGCGCTGTGCCACTGCTCTTCGTGCCTTTGTGGGAGCACCTTCCCTCGGACCAGCTGCTTCGCTGGAAACCCCTGGCAGGACTGCCGGCACCACATGCGTGGCTGGGACTTAAGGCCCAGGCTACTTCCGGCAAAGTGCGAATCGTGCTATGGCATGCTATGGTGTGTTGCAGTGTTGATGCTAAGGACGGCCACCTTGTTCCATTTCCATTTTGTTCGAGCGGAATGGGCAGCTTCTGCTGCCAACGTACCTTGGGATGAAGCAACCTGAAACTCATTAGTGGTGTTGCTGCGGGTGGGCTCGAAAGTTTAAAGCGTGAGACGACTCATCGCAAACCCCCAAGTGGCAATTGACACGAAGACTATTCGCACTCCTTGCGCGCGTCGGTGTTGGAGGCAGGTGCAGGAAATTTCGGCATGCTGTCAGGAGGACCGAACATGCAACAGCTGGAATCTTGAAGAGCCGGTGGCACAGGGTGCCTTAGTCCCAGGAAGCACCCAGCTGTCACGTCACTGGAACACTTTCGCTTTTAGGCACAGAGAATATTCGTGTGAGGATGCAGGTTTCGGGAACCATGTCAGGTAGAGCACCGACGGCTGTGCTGTGGTGTCACAGGGTAAGATGCGGAAGGGCTTCAAGTTTACATGTGGATGCCTTCCCGAAAGGGGTGCGTTGGATTGAAGTCGGTTCAAGTCTCAACTATGTGTGCACTTTGTTAAAAGCGCTGTCTCACTGTGCAGGTCCCAAGCTTCACTTAAAATTTGGTGACTCTCACTCGGCTTGGTCACGAAACTCAAACCCAAGATCCCGGCAACTCATTCCTCATGAGCTTCTGAAGGCGCAGAGTTTTCCCATTTCGTCTGTTTCGAATCTTGTGTACGAGCCTGCACTGACATCTATGCCTCATGCATACCCAGTCATGTGATGCGATTGCGCCCCTGCAATCGTACCCGGAGCCCTGAACTTTCACGCTGCAAATCTTGAACTCCAAACAGTCGGCGGTGCGGTGAACAATGTGTCACCCTGACCTTTGCCCGTGCTTCTGCACTCCGCGCCCCTTCACCCTGGCCGAAGGCTTGAGAATTCCGGAAAATCGGAAACCGCCTTTTCTTGCCCTTGCAAAGCACGAAACGGAATGTGCATGTAGCAACTGCTGTAAAGCTGTGGGTGAAGCCTCTTGACTTAGCACGACGCATCTCTGGTGGTTGCTTGGGTGTGAGGTAGGAGGCTTTACCTGGCAGCACTTCTGCAGCCCAGATTACTCGGCAGGCCAGTTGGTGTGATGAACATGAGTCATCTGAAGTTCTTACACTGCTTTTGTCAAAGTTCGGGAAGGTTCTGGCGAAGCGGTTGCGGTAGTGGCTGCCCTTATTGAGGGCATACCTGGTCTTGTTCCAGATCCCTTGGAGCCCAACGAGGAGATTTGCTTCTGGGTCGGCTACGCAGATGTCCGCTGAGTCCGCCTAGGCTTTGCCCAGATTTCCTCCGCGTAAGGTGACAGCGGCGGGCTGGCTCGGGGTGCTGGGAGTTCTGACTATCCTTGGAGCGGACCTTCTGATCTTCCTGGCGGGATTGAAACCCAGCGTGAAGACTGAAGTTCATTCAAGCATCCGTAGATACGTAGAAGTTTTGTTGAAATCAGTTGCGGTTCTGTCGCCGCTCCCCATGGCCCAGTCTCCAATCGATCCTTCTGCTCCTGCTTGGGGGCTTCCTGGCTCTGTGTAGCGCTTCGTCGTTGCTGCTGGCAATTTGGCTGAAGACAATCGCAGCAACTTTGTCCCCATTGTCTATGGTGGGCCTTGTCGTCTGTGCTGAGGCACTCGGGGCGCTGCTGGTCATGGAGCCCCGAGGTCTGGGCACTGCCCCCGGTGCCGTGGCAGCGTCTGGACATGTCTGATGACTTGCATGACTTGCATGACTTGTATGATTTGTATGAATCGGAGCCCTCCGGGCAAACGCCAGCGGCCGGCTAGTCAGGTCTCTATTTTCTGTCTGGCTCGGTCTCAGCTGCATTCTTGGGCGTGGAGTGCTTAATTGGATTTTGGAAGAGTCCGAAAGGACAATATTTCCACAGCTTTTTTCTGCATGGACACCTGGCGCCGAGACGACGATGGTGCTGTACCAGGCCTCGAAAGCAACACCAACGCGACTGCAGGACGAGAGGCCCAACTGGAAGGAGCGAGTCTGCGAGAAGTTGCTGCCTCGTGTAGCTTGAGCCTTGGCTTGCTGGCGCGGTGGGCATTGCATGGTCAGGACGAGATGGAGGGGCTTACGGAGGAAGAGGCCGGTGTCGTTGGAAATGTCCTTAAGCATAGTGGTAGCTTAGTTAAACTGCTTAGCCACGGCCTTGTCGAGACGGCGCAGTCGCTGTGACACGGGTGTGCTCACTGCAGTGGCGATATGCACGGCGACGGATACTCACACTTCGACAAATCGGCCACCCCAGCCTTCCAGCGGAGCGGTGTCATTGAAAATTGAATCCAGAGCCTCAAGCCAGCCCTCATTCTCACTGTGCAGTCATGTCTGAACGTCACTTCGCCCACTTTATGGCAGGCTCCATACCTCAAACTGAGCCGCATGTCTTAGACGGACAGTCGAGTTGCCTTTCGATCGGGAAGCGCTGAGTTTCGCAGCTTGATGCTAGATGACCCTGATCTTGCGATGCTCGTCGGAAGGAGCGAGCTCGGATACAGCAAGCCTTGGTGGAGTGTGTTGACAACTTGCACGACATCCCGCGACTGGACAGTTCCTTCTGGTGGATTAGAAGGGAGGCTTAGGAGAGCCCAGAAACTGTAGTGATTGTTGGACATATGTTCGGGAATGATGGGGGCTGTGCGAATTGATGCTCATTAGGAACATTCATGTGACACATTTGTGTCCGCCAGGACAGGTATAGAGTGAGCATGCATATCCTGGAAGAGTGCGACATGGAGGACTGACAGCATGTCGTGTTGCGGAGTCACTCGGTCCGCGTGAGATCTGCATACGAGGACCTCAGCTATGAGGAATGGATCATTGAGGAGCGGCTTCGAATGAAGACGGGCAAAGCACGACGAGCCATGTTGACAGAGGACTTGGTTTCGCCGCTTGTGTTCCAGATAAAGCCTCTCAGACGATGACCCTGCCAAGAGAGGACGAGCTGAAACGAGCCACGATTGAGCTTCGCATCCGACGCAGTCCGCAAGAAGCGCTCAAGAAGGCCTGGGCCTTTTTAAGGGGGGGGGGGGAAAGAAATAACACTTCACAGCTGTGGGACTGCAGACCACGTTGCAGCCCTCTTGCCAACTCCATACAGGTGCTTCAAATGATGGCCGAAGAGGCCCGAAAGGGGCGCGGAGCGAGCAGAGTTCCCGTGCTTGGGACTTTGTTGGGCCGATCCCCCCGATAGGTGTGTGATGTGTGTGCCACGGGTTGCGCAATGTTCTACGTTTTAAGTAATTTCGGTTCTACATGGGTACTGTAGCTGGCGCGAGAAAGTGTGCAGCACAGTGTGGCCGAGGTGGATATGCTGCAAGAGGCTTTTCAAGCAGCTTGGCTTTTCTGTAATGCCCTGCCGCCAACCCTGCACACGGTGACATTGCTGCAAGGAAATCGACGTCACCTTGCGAAATCGCATTTCAACGCGGGAATTGCTTGCAGCCCTAAGCTGAGCACGTCTGGAGTCTGGACCCACTCCGGAGACCAGAAACCAGAACGTCAGGGCTGCACTCGTGAGGCGCTGAAGGTGTGCGGCATCTTCATGGAAGGGCCTGCAGCCGAAAAGCTTCTTTGGTGGTTCCATCGAGAACAGGAAGGGCTGAAGGGGGGAGGAGAAGTGCACTCCAGCCCGGCCGCCCGGCCAGGACTCGCCAGATGACGGATATCTGGACATCACTCAGTTCATTTTCCTATTCAACCAGGTGGCCGATATGATGGCCAAAGAAGCTTGACTGCCGGGAGAGGACATTTTGCTGCTTTTTCCACGCCCGAGTTTGACCGAGGAGACGATGATGAAGAAAGCTTCAAGGGGGCTGCTCAGCGCTGTGTGGAGACTGTGAACTCGAAGCATCGTGGCAAGGAGCGGCATCCCTTGATTTGAGGTACACTATCACATGCCGCGTGTCGTTCATGGCCAATCTTGTCTTCTTGTGCAGCTTGGGCATCCGAGTTGTTTTGCAGGGGGAGGGCTGCGACAGCCTGTTGGGATTCCTGTGGTACATCCCTTTACCTGTGCGGTCGGGCTCCGTTCCTTGTTGCTGTTTCTTTCAGGCTTCGTCCTCTTCTCAGTCACGCAAGAGTCGGCTGATCCGTCGTGGGACATGATCCTGAACGTGTTCGGGAGTGCTTTTGTGCTCCAGTTCTGGCTTGTCATTGGCTTCCCGATGCGCGATGCCGAGCACATTCTCGACCTAATCAGCACCTGTTGAGCGCGCCACCAGCCACCAATAACTTAGGCTGTGTTCAGTCATCGGCACAAAGGCAGCCGTTTGGAAGACGTAGCTCGGCTGCACAGACTTCGCAAAGCCCGGGAGGGATCGCAAGGGTGCAAATGCATCCCGCTGCCGCAATGACAAGGCACTTCGTGCGGCAGCTTTTGAAATTTATTCGATGTATCTGTCGACCTGTCCTTCGCCTCATGGGCTGTATGTGGGCGGCATTGCCGCTTTGTCTGCAGTCCCAGAGAGGTCGGGCTTAGCTGCTTAGCTGCTCAGCTATTTGTTGTGGTGGCCCAACTCGCCATGCAGGGCTCGCATCCATGCGCATATTCTGATCATGGACTGCTAATAGGTCTTAAATAAGCTTATATAGCTGAGTCTGAATCTTAGCTTGTTTGTAGTGTTTGGTTGTTGCTTGTTCTTGTGCCCTTGTAAGTTAAGACTCACCGACTCTGGGGTCAGCGATGTTGCGCGTTGTGCCATGGAGCAGGAGTCGGATTCGAGCCTGCTGCTGCGCCATCTGCTGCATATGTTGTCCTTCGGGGGACTACGACGACGACGACGAAGAAGTCGATGAGGAAGCTGGCCCTGGCGGCCATGGCGGCCACGGCGGCCAGGTGCCGGCGCAGAAGGCTTGAGCCACGGCAGAGAGAGATCACAGCTTTGCTTTGAGAGTCCACCTCCCTGCCCGAGAAAATGGAAGACTTCGAGTTGTACCCGATGGATGCCGTCTCGGACTTCGGAACTGACTCGGTCAGCTCGAGACCCTTCACTGCCGAGGCGGATTTGTGCATCTTCCTGGCTCCAGTCTTCAAAAGCGTCCCTTGTACTCCTTGTTGTTTGGGTCTGGATGAGCTGGGCATTTGGGCGAGGCACCTGATGACACGAAGGAGGTTGCTGAGCTGGTTTGAAAGCTTGAGCATCGGCATGCCTTACTCAAGCTTTCGCGCCACAACCGGTGGCCGTCCTAGCCTGGCGGTGTGCAGGCTGCCCTCTCATGCTCAGGTCACGTCACAGGCGGAAGCTGAAGCACCGATTCCGCGATCTCGAACGCCAACACCAACTCGCACATCTCGCACGTCGTCTCGTACACCACCCAGAACACCTCCCAGAACACCTCCTAAATCGCCTCCGCGGTCTGCGCAGACGCTGCGAGCGGCTTGGCCACTGTGTGCCGGTGCGTACAGTTTGCAACAGCGGGTCTTGTCAGTAGCAACCTCGCGAAGCCTTGAGTGCGGGGGCTTCAGCGCATCATGTGTCCTTTTGAACAGCTCCTGGCAAGCACAGGCACGACTAATGTTCAAAAGCGAGGACGAGGTCCTTCATTTCCAGGTTTCGTCTCAGGAGCGGCGGAGCTGAAACTGTCGTTGGTTGTCGGGGCGGTTCCGATTTTCCCATCCTGTGCCGCAGGAGAACCACAGCCCAAGCCCATCGCCGAAGCGAGTTTCAAAACGACAAGAAGCTTGGGGCGGCGGCGATCCTTCTGAAGGGCAGTTTGGAGCTAGGAAGAAGCGGCGTTCGAGGAGTGACTTGAGTGCTGTTTTCGCCTTTGGACGTGTGTGGCACACCAGCAGGAGGGCCTCCGGCCGAAGCTCAGCTTGAACATAAGCAGTGGCCGCAGAGATTCAGTCTCCCGTGGGGTTGTGTCCGCTGGAGGCTCTTCCAGAAAGAGCCGAGGCCTGGCACCCACGGATTCATCTAATCAGTGTCCTCATCTCACTTGTCTGGTTCACCCTGCTGCTCAAGTGGGAGAACTGGGAGAACCCCTGAACTCTGTACCATGTTCTCCATGAGCTGAACTCTGCGCATGGCCGTGCTTGCGCAGGGAGTGGCTTACTCGGCTTTGGCTTCCAACGGCGTGGAGCGATAGTGACCTGACGCGGTTGGCAGAGAAGGGCCGCAGAACTTGTGAGGTCAGGCGTGACTGACTCAGGTTGGCCCGGGAGCTCTCGAGGAGCCCGCGTCCTCACGGTCACCTCATGCATCACCCAGGTCCTTGTCGGCATCGCGTCGCTGCTCGACAGCATGTCTGTGCTCTGGCATCGAATGAAGAGGCATTCACAAGCTGTTGCAAGCATAAGGTACAAGCAGGCAATCATTGCAACTTGCCAGAAATCAACATGAACAGCCTGTTCAGCGTGAGACGAAGCTGCTCGGCTTCAGTGGTGCTACATGGTTCCGGATATGACCTGTGCTGAGGAGTTCGCAAGGATCAGGCCTGAGCCGCCTCGTGCCAGCAATATTTCAACAGTGATTTGTGGCGTTTGGCGGATTTGTGTAAATGAGACGCTCTAGCTGGCTCTAGCTGCCCAGGTCGGTCACGCTCCAGCACGCGATCCCTCAACAAAAAACAGAGAGGATTCTGGGGCATGCTTCTGGGTCGGCAAGGCAGCGCGAGCAGCTTGAACAGCAAGGCGCGAGATTCTTGTCTCATCATGCAGCGTCACAAGAGCAGTAGTGCTGGTACACTCCGGCCAGGATCAAGCGCAACTTGACAGCCGCCAAGGAAAGGCTCCAGGTTTTCTCTCCTTCCCTCCTTTACTTGCTGACTCACTCACTCGCTTACGTTCTTGCACATGTGCTGACGTACTTAAGTGCGCACCCACGTACGTGCTTACTTACTCCCTCAATATAGTTTTCTTCCTTTTCGTGTGTACATGTATATATATATATATATTTATTTACTTACTGAGTGTAGTATACATATGTTACACTGAGTGTAGCACAGCGGAGCTACTGCAGTGTAGTGTCACGTGCCTTTCTCAGCTGCTTTCGAACAGTGCAGTTCAAGCCTCCTAGAAGGAGCCACGGCTATGGATTGCCGCGAGACGCCTGAGGGTCTTTGGTTGTTGAGCATGTATTTAGTTTGGAGCAAAACCTGCAGCACCGCTCCATGTGATAACGAGACGCTGTCTGTGTACAAAGAACCAGCTTTTTGCTGGTGTTTACAGCATGTTCTGTTCATGGAGCATGTGGATCTAGGGGCTGACCAAATGTATGTATTTACATACATACATATATAGACACATACATGTAAATACACATGTGTATATACATATGTGTATCTACACATATATATACATACGTATATATCTCCATAGCTACATATGTACATGTTTACATATCTACATACCGACATGTCTACATACCTACATATTTACAGATATATATACTTACATATATACAGATACACATATACACATATATACATATATGCATGTATACATATATATGTATATACATAAAAATTTAGCATAGTATATATACATATATACATATATACATATATACATACATACAAATATACATATATGCAGGTATACATATATGCAGGTATACATATATACATGTATACATATACACATTTATACATATATATACATATATACATATATACATATATACATATATACATATATACATATATACATATGTACATATATACATGTATACATACATATATACATATATACGTATATACATACATACATACATATGTACATGTATACATGTACATATAAACATGTATACATATCTACAGTTACATATCTACATACATACATTTTTCTTATATACATTTAAACATCTGTATACACGTCAAATATATACACATATGTGTAAGATGCAAATGAGAAACTAATTAAACACATGGATATATATATATATATATGTATATATATATACATACATATGTCCATGTATATGCCACCCCCTCTAGAATCCGCACGTCTAGTGTGTGTAGTAGCCAAGCATGGTATTTTGCCCTTGTATGTTGCATTACTGGAACAGATGCAAAGCCTCAAAGTATTGCGGCCAGCCAGAGTTGTTCTCAACAGCATGCATCCATGAGTGCCGCAACGACACAAGTCTTGTGTTAGGCCTTTCTCTTACACCTCACTGCAACCCTAAGGGAGCTTCAAAATATTGTCTTTAGCGCTGTTGTCGACCGCACTCACACACCCGCGAACACGATCAGGAGTTCGTACTTTTTTGGAAACACATATTAAAACAGCAACAATGTACCAAAGTATTGATCTTTGTGTTCCTCTCTAAATACAAACTAAGACTAAAACATAGTCACGAACATCTATCACTGAACTAGTTCTGATATAGCTAGTCCTTGCATTAATGCAAATGAAATAGATAACTATTCTGCAGTCGAGTCTTAATTCTTCTGTATGTAAAACGAAGGTTCACCGATCACTTCATCATGAGTACCAAAAAACAATGCGAACCTGCGAACCAAGATCAGCGATATTTGTGAGTATTTCCGCCCATGTTCTTGTGATCGAGCCCTCTGAAGTTTATAGCAATGAAATGTTGGTTAAGTTTATGTCAAAATCACGTGTTAGACGAGTATAGTTTAAACGCCAATTGAACGGTTATCTTTGCTGCAGAATAGGCGTTGGGCAAAGTTATATGAAAGTTGTGGACCGACTGGTGTAAAAGGCTCAGTTACTGAGGTGTATTCCTGAAGCGCAGCCTTAAAAAGCATGTAAACATGACATGCTAAGCACATATCAGTCCGGTATGAGATTGACATTTAACGGCAAACTTGTATATAAACGCACACATCGGTGAGACACCAACAGAGTAATCGACAAATTATGTGCTAGATGCTCAACACGTATCATTGATCTAGTATGTTCAGAGATCTAAATTTTAGCTGGTTCTGATTACACTATGAAGCTGAAACACGCTCCGTATTGATTAAACATGATTAAGCAAGTCGCTTAACTATCCGTTGTATCTATCTATCTATCTATCCTATCCTAGCTGTCCTATCTATCCTATCCAATCTGTCTATCTATCCTATCTATCTATCCTATCTATCTAGCCTATCTACCTATGCTATCTTTCTATCCGATCTATCTATCCTATCCTATCTTCCTATCATATCTTTCTATCTTATCCATCTGCCCGTCTATCTTTCTATCTATCCATGTATCTAGCTAGCGAGCTAGCTAGCTATCTGTCTATCTATATATAGAACCTCATGCGGTGGACAATCACCAAACGAATGCTGAAATACTTTCTGTTGTGCTTTTAAGCCAGTAGCACAGAAAGAACATACATGTTTGCAGAGCGCTGGAAAATGAACGAAGCTGCAATGTCCAAAAAGGCAAACACACCAACACCGATAAACCAAGAAATGAGCATATCTCTCGAGGCAGCCCCCAAAGTTCAAATCGGAAAGCCAAGGCGAGTGTCTTCCTCGACCCCAAAACAACAAAAAAACACAAAAGGCATAAGCAAACACCAAAAACAAAAAGATTCAGAGCTATTCCAAAGGGCAATTTCTCGAGACAGGCCCAAAGCATGGGTTTGGCATATTTCTCGAGACAGTCCCCCCCAAAAAAATACCAAAACCCGCAAGCCAAGAAATGATCACGTCTCTCGAGATACTCATTTCAGAGTTCTCCAAGGTTCCGAATTCTTGTTTTTCTTCGCTTGTTTTGGAGACTGTCTCGGGGAATTTGCTTATGTTTTGGCCTACGGGTTTTGGTATTTGTTGATTGTTTTGGGACAGTCTCGAGAAATACCGTCGTTTCAGATTTGTTAGAGGTTCCGGAATCTGTGTTTTGTAGTTTGTTTGGGGCTGCTTCTTGGAATATGCATCTCAGATTTCTCAGATGCTCCGGAATCTTTTGTTTTTTTGTTGGACTATCTCGAAGAATGTGCTCATGTTATGGTCTATGGGTTTTGGTATTTTAAAATTTCCGGACTGTCTCGAGGGATATGGTGACTCGCCTAGCCAAATTCAGTGTGCGTGCGCGTACATGTGTGTTTTGCAGCTTGCAGCTTGCGAAGATACAAGTATGTAACGATGAACGGTCGCATATGCATGTATCTGTACACAGACACGGGATATGTGTGCAAACTAGAACTATACCCACATACTAGACACACACACACACTAAAGGTGTGGATTCTGGGGGGGGGCCATCTACTCATATACATATACTTTTGCAGATACATACACACACACACATATATATATATATATACATACATACATAAATATATGTAAATAATATATATATATATATATGTATATACATATATATATGTATATATATATATATATAAATATGTATGTATGTATGTATGTATGTATGCATGCATGTATGTATGTATGTATGTATGTATGTATGTATGTATGTGTGCATATAAACACATGCAGATAAAAACAGAGAGAGAGAGAGAGAGAGACAGACCGTCTTGCCACGACCTTCCGTGCTTTTGATAGCGCTGCACTGCCCTTGGTTGCCCCGAGTTTTTCTGGAGCGGCAGAGTAGTCGGCGAGTCGGTGCCGTTGAAGCTGTGTTGGATCACAGGGTCTATCTTGAAGTCTTGGGCCCAGGTACGACCCGAGTGCGTATGAAGAAGCAGCGCAGCGGGCCACCGCTGCCCGCAGTGGTGTGATATCGAGTGACGTGGCCGATTTCATGCGGACGAATTTTGAGGCGGTTCCCATCTCAGCCGTGAGCAGGTTTCCGTTTGTTTTGTGGATGTCCGAGCCCATGCACATAACATGGCATAACTTCTGTTTATGGAAGAAGCGGGCCCTCCAACTGCTGTCCGACGCAGTTCATGAACCACTTAGGGTACATCGTGCTTTTCCGGATGAATGGGCATCCCAGGTTTTTCACCGATGCAAGTACGGGACCTGCGGGCTCCCGAACTTCTTGCGCCCGCGCCGTTGCAGGTCTTTGCTTTACCAGGCTGGACATATCGGCCAGACCAGCGCATGTTTCTTCAACGGCCCCTGTCGCAGCCTGGCAGGGAGCACCGAGGCTGAGACCGAGAAGGATTTGAGCCCCCGTTTTGGCAGAGGCACAGTGTGCAGGATTTTACTCAAAGCGCCCCACCCCCGAGCCCCCGAAAATGAGGCCAATTCGTGGCCTCATGTAACCCAGAGACGACGCAGAGTGCTTCTGCGCTGCACAGGCTCCATGGGAAGTTCCACGAACTGGAGCTGGAGTAAAACTTCAGGCAGGAAGCCGAGCCGCTTGCGGTCTGGTGCTGTCTGGTGCCGGAGTTTGCTACATTTATTTAGCTCATTCCTGTCCGTAGCTATGCCTTCCAGGTTTGTCCGCTTTCAAGTGCTACGAAGTCTCATTCGCATGAAGAGGAATCTAAATCGGTTCGGCCGGTTCCGAGCTTCTCAGCTTTGTGGTACCGTCGCCATTAAACTGCATGATGCCGCCGTGACGGCAGAGACATCGCCGTTCGTGAGTCTTAGAATTGGGGATGCTGATGTCCTGTAAGCTTCCTGATTGAACGGCCCAGAGCTTTTCACTGGGAGGCCTAGACAGAAGCTCGTCTGCTGCGAGCTGCAGCAAGACATCCATGTCAGTTGCAGGTGGTTGCGGTGTCTGTGCGGCCGATGAATTTTCAATCTTGGTCATTTGCACAGCTGCGCCAGGTTTCATGGAGACGAGTGGGTCTTTGGCAAGCTTCGGCAAGGATGAGGAAGGGTTGCGCTCGCCTCGAGGATGACAGGCTAGACTCGAAATTCCGGGCACGGCAAAAGGTCGCTGGAATCGAGAGTTGCTTCCAGCCAACACTGAGATGCTTCTCAGCTAGGTGCTTCAAGTCATTTGTTGCCTGTGCTACAATTTCCATGCATGCTTTTTGCTCCCGACTTCCTGGCACAGCCAGAAGTCAGTGGCCAGCCCAAACGCTGATGTAGGGCCATCGCAGGATTACAGACTTCCTGTGGCTCCTTAAAGGAGCAAACGGAAGGATTCCAGTTAGATGCAGGGGACGAGCAACAAGAGGCACGAGCGCGAATCGAGCAATCCCAACTAACGTCCTGGGTCCTAAATGCTATGACAGGCACAGACGGCCAAGCCTGGGTGACGACTCGCCGGTGCTGCTTGGCAACCACAGAGCGTGTGTGACGCCTGCTGGCTAAACCAAAAACGGAAAAGGTTGCAGAATGTGGCTTTGAGAACTTCGGCATACTCAGGGCGAGCGTTGACTTTGGCATCATGGGCTTCAAGGCCCCGCGTGGAAGCCTGGCATTCGGTCCGGGGCCCTGGTTCTTCGACTCGGGAGATAGTTTGCTCCATGCAGCCCCGCAGTGCGCCGGAGGCCACACGATGTCGGAGCGACTGCCAGACGGCCGCGAAGGCCCAAGATCCAGATCTAGCCGAAGCCTCGATGTCTCGGGGGCGGCAGGCCATTCAGGCAGAGCTGCACGGTGAATTCGCACCGAGGCTCTGCCAGTCCCGTCAAGAACGCACAGGGAGAATACATTCCACCGCGGCTGCCCCAAGGGTGTCTCACTGACTGACTTCACGTGATGCATATCACCCTAAAGTGCTTGTCTCAGCAGAGAGGCACGCGAGACCTTTGCCGAAGGGAGAGCGCTATGACCCCTCACAGGACAGCTATCGCCCCGCCTGGGGCCTGTGGCGACTAGTGCTACAGTAAGCGTTCGTTGCACCGACCGAGCATCAGGGCTAGAATTAATGGTTGCAGCGTTTGCGGGCAGCAGTTTGCCGGACGTGTCGTTCTAGGATTCTATAGGCTTCGTGCCCACATCAGAATAGAGCAGTCGTAGCGGCATCTTGACGTGTTGCGATGAGGAGAAGTCCTATCTCCAACAGCTGCAGCAGATCCTGGGCTGCAATCACTGGTCCCCATATTGCACGACTTGGGGAGTCTGAAGCCTAGCAGCCTGGCAAATATTGCCAACATGATCCTTTGGGCCTCCTTATTATGATTCTGCTGAATTTTACTTTTAGGGTTTAGGGTAGCATAATAATTTTACACAACTATGCTGAAGTACGCTATAGTATACACCCACAGTCCTGTTCTAATTGGTATGGCCCCTGTGTGACTCGTTCGGGCTATTTGGAGCGGTGGGGGAAGGCTTCTGGCTCGATGCGACGCTGCACCATGAGCCCCCTACCCCTGCACCCTAACCGCATAAGCCCTCTACGCGAAACTCTACCCTGAACCCTCCTTGTTTAGAATGGTAGGGCTCGGGGCCTTTTCCTAGGTAGTAGTAGGGAGACCCCTTAAAGGGGTTTATACAAGCCTACAATGTAATACAGATGCTTGAACAATAGTAAGTATACTGGAATACTCTCGAAGACAACTCACCAACACCGTTTGCCAAGCCGCAAAATAGACAAGCAGTACCTGCTTCGGCATCCAATGTCTATAAATATTGCCAGTTTTGGGCTATGTCGTAGTGCCGCCAACGCCATGGCCGAATGCATCCGTCCGAAGGCGCAGTTCAGAAATGTTGAGCACCCGGCAGCCTGCCCCTGAACCCTAAACCCTAAACCCCAAACCCTAAACTCTAAAACCTAAACTCTGAACTCTAAACCCTTAACCCTAAACCCTAAACCCTAAACCCTAAACCTACAGACCCCAGAGGCCGGTCGGCCTGGAAGGCTCCAGCCTTGAGCTGGAGGTCAACTCTGCTGAAGCTTGGTTCTCCAATACCCTTTACTGTCGGTAAAGGCTAGGCAGAGCAAGGAGCTTGACCTTTTATTTCCTTGCCTTAAT
>CAJNDV010002224.1:184279-196951 GCA_905221635.1 Symbiodinium sp. CCMP2456
GGGAGAGAGAGAGAGAGAGAGCGCGCGGGCGAGGGGGTAACCCCTAGCCTCAAACCCTGGCGACAGAAAGAGAGTTTAGGAACAGGGATGCGAGGCTGCGAAGGGGTCAGGGTCACACTAAGTCTCACACCGACAACACCTGACTCGGACGAAGGCGTAGCGCCTAGGTGCAGGTGGGTGGGGGGCGGGTCTCCCCATTCCTCCACATGCTGTGAAAGCAAGCAAGCAAGAGAGAGAGAGAGAGAGTGATCATAGCAGGGGTTCTAACAGAATCACTCTGCCGGTGATGGGAGATCGGGTCAGCGTGCTGTGCTCTCAGGATCAGCCAATCTAAAGAGAACGCATCGCAGCCAGCGGCTCATTAACAAGATTTCTGTCTGGCAGCAGGGGGGATGCTTCTCAAGAAGCAGACCAGCATGGCTTCGCGTATAAAGTTGGCATGGAATTCAGACTGGACAAGCATCAGTGTCGCTTCGAAGCATATGAGGAAAAGTCAGCCCGTCCTGAAGTTCAAGCGTGCCGTCGATCTTATCCGTAAGGCGCGATCGGCTTTGTGCTTCGGCTTTCTGCTTCCTTGTTGTAAGTTGGCATGGGCGCAGGCACATCCGGAGACGCGTGCATCCCTGCGCACGGCTCAATAAACTCGAGATGGGTGTGTGGAGATGTGGCGTTGACTAACTTCCGAGGCTTGGAGACAAGGCAGTCGCACCCGCTGCAACGTCGTAGCCTTGATTTCAATTGCGCAAAAATTTATCCCCAAGGGACCAAGAGAATGCACCGCCGAGAAAGCTTTGTCATTCGTCTTGCAAGCAAAGGACGGCGGAAACAACAACAGCTTCAAGGCACGCCCTCAGTTTGCATGTGTGGTATTCCCCCCCCCCCGGTGCGCGATGTTGCGGTTCGAGTGCAGGAATCCTGCAGCTCTGGCACGTTTCCGCCACACAGTCAGCGCCGCCGAGATCTTGGTCTGAGGGATCGACAAGCCCTGTCTTGTCTGCATAAATAGCGTGTCGCGAAGGTGCAGAAGACTCTGAAGCAAACTGTTGCCAGCGACACGGAGCCTAAGTTTGGGGCCCAAGCGTTTGACATTAGCGGCATTAGCGGATCATTAGCCATGTGAACTTGCTTCAGTCGCCGGACGAGCTCCAGTGCGCACGTGCCTTGGTGCCTGCAGACGGCACAAGAGGATCGCTTCCTGTCTCCGAAGGCTGGCGCCGAAGTTGCAGGCATCCCGGCCCACTTTGAGGAAAGCTCCCAGCGCAGACAGGCGCCTGAGACAGTTCCGCTCGGCTCGGCAAGAAAAATCCGCGACTTCAGGCTGAGCGAGCCGAGCCCCCGGCCAAGCCTGGGACCAAGCCCCAGGCCAAGCCCGAGGCCGAGCCCAAGCCCGAGTCCAAGGCCAGGCCTTGGCCTCTCCGGGAGTCTTTGCTGCTAGGTCAAACCCTTCCGCACAACAAGCTTCTGGCCTTCTTTGGGGGTGGGATCCCAGCATCCAGGGTCGGGCCGCCCACCAAGGCCACCCGCACGGAACCCTTCGTGCACTACGTACTCTGCGCATAGATGGATAGGATCGACTGCACACAACGAGAAAGAGCCGTGCACATCTGCAGTGCGGAACGTGAGTTAGCCTCTGCTTCCAACACCACGAACGGACTTGATTTGTAGAGCCACTCTCTCTCTCTCTCTCTCTCTCTGCTACATTTGTTGACCTAGCACATGAATGTCTGTTGTACCTCAGGCTGTACCCTGCAATGCGGGCTTCGTCCTAGAAAGGTGCTAGGCAACAAACACCACGAAAGGGCCTGTCAATTCGGAAGTTGAGTGTCCATGCCACCTCCAAAGTTGAGAATTCCTAGGGTTCTGCCGTGTTCTGCCCACATGCAAGTGCGGGCCGGCACAGGGACAGGAAGGTTTATCAAACTGCCCATGCAGCCAGTTTTCTCGCCCAGTCTTCGATATCGTTGATATCTGATTGCGTGCAGGCTCAACTCTGCCCAACTCATCCGACCGAGCCTCTCGTGTTGCAAGAGGTTGCAAGCATACCTTCCGAAGTGATGCATCTTGCACTCGGGATGCAACCTAGAAGCAGGCCATGCACCTGAGGCGGAAGCGATGATGGAGATCGATCACCGACCGTTTACATATCACCGCCAAAGACTCGGGAAAGGGGGACGGTGACGATGTTTGGCTACATGTAACTAAGATTTGCTGCCTCTGCTGCTCGAACGGAATGGGGAGACTAGGAGTTTTTTTCAGGCCGTTGCTTTCACAAGTCGAATTGTTCTTTACGAGGGGGGGAATCAACTCCAGCGATGGGTCCTCGAATTGAGCAATTGAATGCTGGTATTGGAAGATTTATTCTCGATGGACCCTTTGCCAGTTCCCTTCATTCATTTTGCCTCCTACTGGTTTGTTGTCTGCGTCTCATTTGTTCTGGTTGTGCTTGCATTTGATATCATCCTCCAACGCTTTGAGCAAGTTTTAAAAGGGTCGTCGGACTTTAGAGTACCTTAGAGGGTCCAGGGCTGTTCCCCGCGCCCCCTCACCCGTGCTCCCCCCCTCACAGAACTGTTGTTGGGGCCTCAATCCACGTGACGGTCGTCGGGGGTCGTCACTGCGATTCAAAATTGCTAATAATTAAAGCCGCTGTTGCGTTTCTCGTGACTCTCGCAAGTTGCGGCATGCTGGCGCAAACACAGCGGCAGTATGGAACCCAACCATTGCAACACATTGTAACACGAATGAACCACCCGCGATGCTAACCTGGCGTGCAAAGAATGTGTGTGGCAAGTATCGTGTCCGATGGCGTCACGATCCGCGGCTGGACCTGGCGGTGCAAAACCTCTGCATCAGGCATGGCCTGGGGCTGCTTGCGCAGCGGCTTCCAGTCAGCTTGGGGAGCTGTGTTTATGACTGGTTTGGAAAAGCTTCCCGCGGGGCAAGAGTTCCTACTTGTAGGCCCAGGAGGAGGTCCAATGTCATACAGTGATACAGTTGCATGTTGGGCCAGTTGAGACGCTGTGCCATGTGCTATGCGGGCTTTAGTGCAGAACAGGCCCAGCTCTTTACGCTTCACAGCCTGAAGTGTACCCTTCTTTGCTGGGAGAGTCAGCTTCATCTCAGCAAGTCTTTGTGTGTCTCGCAGGGGCACCACCGTTACACAAGTGTGTACAGAAGTATGGGCGGGGCGATGTGATCGGGCAAATCAAGTGTTTCAGCAGCTATAGTTTGGAAGGCAGTGTCAGGTGGATGGTTTCCTGGTATTCCGCTACACCGTGGTGTCGCCCGTTTGGATGCACTTAACTCTTTGCGCCCGTTGCAACAAAGGCGTCGAGCCCGTGGTTGAGGCCGCTGCGTCCGATGACATAGTAACATAGTATATAGCTGGTTCCGGCACAGAGCCCCCACTTCAGAAAGGCCAGGGATCACCTCCACAGGCGCAGACGCATCCAGTAGCAATTGACGCCAAGCAGCGGCAGCAGCCATTGACAGCAAAGGAAAAAGCAAGGCACACAAGCAACTCGGACGATCAGTGCTGGGGCTATAAACCACACCAGGAGCACACTGAAGTAGACACACGCCCACCGCAACGGCTGAAGACACGTCGCCAGGCAGACAAATCCAAGAAGAGCATGCCTGCACGAAGGATCGATGTGTCAACGCTCGCTCGCACAAACAACTGGTGCAGACACATGTCCGTCACACACTCAGATGCCTGACGCTCGTCAGGAACGTAATTTAAAGGCCCGACACAGGTCATGGGCTGATTTGACCACCAGCACAGGCACTTGGGCCCAGGACGCAGACTAGGAGCCTCGGCAACCGGAATGTCCATATGCGGTCCAGCCACCAAAGCGCGGATCGGTGTCATGTGGAAGTAGTGCTCCTGCACGACAGCTCGTGCACGGCAGGCCAGGCACCACTGATCAGCATCGCCCAGCTTGGCCGCGCGGTGAAACCAAACTTTCTTGGAATTCAGCAGCCAAGGCCCAGAAAACGATAACGAGGAGACTTCTTCGTCGGCTTCGTCGCCCGACCCGTCGGAAAGGGCCGCCGAGTCCTCCCGCCCGACCAAGCTGCCGCGTCTTCTGGAGAAAGAGGATTCCAACCCACTTCCTCCTCCTCCTCCTCCTCTTCATTCCAGCAAAGCCTCGTTTGCCTTCGAGTCAGAAGCAGTGTTCAAGGCCTTTGCGAAGCACGCATTGAACTGGTTCCTGATGTTTCAGAGGTCACGTGGAACACGGGGTTGTATGTGACTGAGTCGACGTTGCCATCTATGCCATTTCTACAAACTATTCAAAGCCAGGCCAGTCAGAAATCTTGGGAGTGGTTACCGTGCACGGCACAAAATCCTGAGTGAACGGGCCGCACTCGATGCCCCTTATAACTTGGCCGAGGCAGAGGCCATTTCCAGCGTGGTCGTGGACCACGATATGCCACCTTCTCGCACCTCGCCCGAAACTGCCCAAGCCCCGAAAGATTCCCAACGTGCGCCGGCAACAACCCACCAGCTTTGAAGCGCAAGGGCCGTGCTGGTGTTGGTTTGGCACAGCAGAAGCCCAAGGCTGGAGAATGCTTTGGCTGGATGGACGGGGTTTGCAAGGACCTTAAATTGCCGCTACAAGTACCAGTGCGCGAGTGTGGTGATCGTCATCATGATATATTTAAAGAGCTGCCCCAAGTCTGGCAGGGGGCACTGAGACCAGAGACCAAAGTGGCGACAGACGGGGGCGGGCGCTGAAGAGCAGAGCACAAGCGGCCCGGAGCACGTGACATGTTTGGTGACCTGCATCAGCAATGGTTGAGACGTGTGCACGAGTGGGACTTGGTACCGCGTCTTCTCAGGCATGTTGCAACGAGCAGTGAGGTTCCTTTGCTTTGTGATGAAGAAGTGGCTGATCATCGCGAAGATCTGCGTCTTTTTCTCAGTAGTAAAGGTCTCGAGTGCTTTTTCACCGTGCCTTCAGGTCAACCATTGGCACTTCACCTGCTACGTGGCATGCTCACGCTGCCCGATGACGTCGATGCAGAGCTAGCAGTACAGCTTGAGCGAGGAGTGGGCATATTGGACACTATTTCGGCGTCTGGCGTCTGGCGCCCAGTGGAAGTGCCCGAGCGTTTTCTAGTAGAGCTGCTTAGCTGGCAAGAGCCGTGGAGTTCCGGGCGACAAGACCCGGATACCGTGTTGCAGCTGGTGCAGGAGGATGTCGATCTTGGGTTTGCAGAGTGGCTTCCGGGCGGTCTTGCAGAAGCTCGGGTTCGGTTTGGTGCAGCCTGTCCGGCAGGGCGGCTCGGGCTTGTCAAACAGGATGGCTCGGCCCCACGTTTGGTGGGTGACAGCGCAGTGTCCGGCAAACTTCCTTTGCTGGATTGGTGAGCGCGTAGAGATGCCGATGTCAGCGAATTCCTGTCCAGAGACCCTGATGCTCTGTGGACGGGCTTACGGCCGTCCCCAAGGCGCATAAGCGAGTGAAAGGCTCCGGAGGATTGTGGTTCTCTCTTTTCGCCATCATTGACAGCAAAGGTGACACGCACTGGATCATGTATAGGACCTGCCATTTTGGAGGTGCCTGGTCCGCTTACTGGTAGTCCTGTGCAGCAGGTACCTTCAATAGGATTGGCCAGGATTGGCCACAAACTCTTGCGCGTACACCATCTTTTGGCGGTGTACGTGGATGACAGCTTCGCTTTGTTCCCGCGCTCGACGGCTCCACTGTGTGCATCCTTGTTGCTATGTTTGGCGTTAGCGCTGGGGTTGCCACTCAGTTGGCGAAAGCTTCGGCACTTCGCGTTAAGATGGATCAACCTTGCCGCTCGACAAGTGCTGCTTGTTGGAGATGCTTGCGCAATTTTGTGTGGCTGCAGGCATTGTTTCAAGTGCTGCACCAGCCCGCCATCCTGGTGAAGGCGTTGGATGCATAACAGTTGGCCGATCTTCGTGCGAGTGTGGATGACAACTTGGTGGTGGTGCAGAAGCCACGGCGCTGTCCGGTCTCGGTGTGCTGGCATGCGCCAGAGATTGCTCACAAGCCCGTGGCAGGCGCTACCGCGTTGCAGTCTTCTGGACCATTCCCCGTGTGGGTCAAGTTTGGAAACCCAGCCTCGGCAGAAGTGCGGATTTCGTCTGAGGCTGCAGAGGCTGCCGCTTTTTACCGCGATCTAATCCTGTTGGACGTGGCGATCCGGCTGGTGCAGAGTGCAGGCCCCAGAGTGGTTGCAGCAGCAGGCTCGTTTGCAGAGGGTGACATGCAGGTATTGTTGGGGGCTGGTGGATCCGGCCAGATGTGCAGCTTTGCCCCGGAAAACATCAGTGGGCGCTTCTGTGAAGGGCGCTTCCCTGACCCAACCATTGTCCGGTGTATTGCCAGCCAGCCACCACAAAGTTGTGCTTGGAGCAGGGCGTCTCACTTCACATCTCGCACGTGCCTGGAGAACGGAACTGTTGGGCTGACGCCCTGTCTCGTGGCCGAGAGGTGCTGCCGCATTTCTGGGGAAGACTGCAGCAGACCCTCCCTCATCCGGTGGCATGGCGGCAGTTATTAGATGACTTGGTGCCCAGGCCCAAGCGCCTTGTGTGAAAATAACATGATATGCTGTGGCGCTTGCGTGCGTAAACGGTGATTCGGACACGTGTGTGTCTGTCTTGTGGAGCTACGTGCTGACGAATGTCAGTTTGCCTCCATTCTGGTACTTGCTGACGACTGTTAGCCATGTACTTCGCAGGGCTTTCTTAGCTCGCTCGTTTCTGGCAGTTGGCGGCCAGACACACGGTAGCGGCTTCGCTCTGGATGAGGTAAATGCAGGAGGGTGGGTCCAGTGGCCCACCCTCCCAACTAAAGCTTTCGAATTTGCTTCCAAAACAGTGTGTCTGTCCGCCGCGTTAAGGGAAAGTGGGACTGTCACGCTCGTCGCGCAGAACTATCACTTTGCACAAACGCGTGGAGTATAGCTTGCAGTACTTGAGTTTGTGAGATCTGATCGTCTGGTGTACAGGAACTGCTTGTTCAGGTTCCAGCTTTTTCCCACCCGCCCGCCCTGAGGGTTTAGGGCCAGGCTCGACTCTCTCATTCGCGACAGGTGCGCCATCATGTTGCAGCAGCCGATGCGGCTGCCACTTAGTCGCCCGATGAGTGGGCGCAATCGCTGGGTGGCCCCAGGTGGCCGGATGAGGTAGATGCAGGCGGGTGGGTCCAGTGGCCCACCCTCCCAACTACAGCTGTCGAATTTGCTGCCAAAACAGTGTGTCTGTCCGCCGCGTCAAGGGAAAGTGGGACTGTCACGCTCGTCGTGCAGAACTAGCACTTTGCATAAACGCGTGGAGTATAGCTTGCAGTACTTGAGTTTGTGAGATCTGATCGTCTGGTGTACAGGAACTGCTTGTTCAGGTTCCAGCTTTTTCCCACCCGCCCGCCCTGAGGGTTTAGGGCCAGGCTCGACTCTCTCATTCGCGACAGGTGCGCCATCATGTTGCAGCAGCCGATGCGGCTGCCACTTAGTCGCCCGATGAGTGGGGGCGCAATCGTTGGGTGGCCCCAGGTGGCCGGATGAGGTAGATGCAGGCGGGTGGGTCCAGTGGCCCACCCTCCCCAACTACAGCTTTGGAATTTGCTGCCAAAACAGTGTGTCTGTCCGCCGCGTCAAGGGAAAGTGATGTGGTCGCGAAGGTCCTGGTTGTAGCGGTCGTCGTGGGGCTTGTCGTGGTGCTCGTGATGCCGATCGCGGTCCTAGTGGTTGGGGTCGTCATGGTGCCTTCTCATTATTTGGGATCGACGCTGGCATGTTAAGCTGGTCTGCTTCAGATTATGGACTACTTCGATCAGAAATGACTTGCGGCGGTCATGTTAGGAGGTTTGTTTCACATCAACTGTCGCACTGTTGGACCTTGCGTTTTGAGCAAGAAATAGCTGGAATTGACTGGAATGAGCCGATTTCGTCAGTCTGTTTTTATTTCAATATGGAATTCGTTGAGACACTGCTGGAGTCAGCCAGTTTTTTCACTTGGTTCAATTTCACTAGGCTTTTGGCGGTAGGTCGCGTGTTTTTGCTAGTTTGCTTCAGGCTAGATTACACTTTCGGCGAGGAGTAGCTGAACTCAACCATTTTCATTGGTCTGGTTCAAAGAAGCTGTGGAATTAGATTGGGTGAGAAATAGTTCGAGTCAGTACTGTAATTTATCTCCGGTCCGCTTGAATTGGGACTTGGGATTAGGTGAGAAATGGTCACTTGTTTCAGTTCAGATTTTGGTGTTAAGATTTTGGAATCGGGTGTCGTATTGTTGGACGACTATTTCGGTGAAAATGGGCTGCTGGCATCAATGATTCCGGCACCTCCGATTCGCGATGTCGAAAACACATCAGTGTTTACACTGTTTCCTGTGCTTGCCGTGCTGATTCCTCGGAGCGAGGAGCAGCGCGCATGCTGCGGTGCATCCGCTCGGAGCGGCACCCGCGCACATGCCGCAGTGAGGTCTGATGAAATTCGCAGCAAGCCACGGGCCAAGAACTGTGCGTGAGCGGTGATCGAAGCAGGAACTGCGTTGGAGAGTGAGGCTGGGTTTAAGCCCGAAGGGCAGTCCGGTTCCAGCTCAAGCTTCCGGAAGGCCACATGCCCGGGAAGCCTCCGTAAGACGATACTCAGCCATGGGCATCCAAGGTCGCAAGATTCACCCTTTCAGTTCGAAGCTGGTGGTATGCAGCGAACTTAGTGCAGACTGTGATGGTGCACGAGCTGGGGTTGATTTGCTGTGAGGTCGGAAGATTCGGTTCCTTCCCGCAGAGTGTCAACCAATACGCCTTGCACCCACGGAAAGTCTACGGCTGTGTGTCCGGTCTCCTCCAGCACAAGGCTGAGCGAACCTCGGGCTGCCGGTAGCCCGAAGATGAGCCCGCGTCCGGCGGTGGCGTCCGGCAGGCTCCCAGCCCCAAACAAGGCAGCTGTAGTAAGACTTAGTGATCGTTCGGCCTCGTCGTCGCCCTTGCCGTGGCCTTGTCAAGTCGTCGTCGCAGTCGTAGTCATAGCTGGCGTAGTGCGATTACAGGAACAGCAGGAAGCAGCATCAGGATGGCAGTTCTCTCGAATGCTTCGATTATTGCCGATTTGCGAGCAGCGGTAGTGGCAGCGGCAGCTCGAAGACAGGCGGCCAGCTCTACAGAAGAAGCTTCATCTTGCAATTGGCACACGAACCTTCGCGTCGAGGTTGCAAGAACCAGCCTCTGAGCGTGAAGCGGCCGGCAGGTGACAATCCCAGCTCAGCATCAAGTAGGTTTGACCTGTACACCGGGCTATCCAATCAGGTACGAAGAGCCGCTCGCTTATCAAACGACTGCTGCCGGAATGTATCAGGCTCAGACAGCATCCCGGCGTGTCTCATCCGTTCATCAATTCGGTATTCTTTTTGAGCGATGAGCCACAAATTCCACAGCCTGTTCCGATAAGGTTGGCCGAGAAGCCTTCCGTGGCTACTCATGGAGCCTGGAGCGGACCTGAGATGCGCAGTGCTGTCATGGATAGCACGCGAGTCCGGTAGGCTTGACTGCAGAGGAACGGGGAGTCGCGTGCGACCACTGCAAGCTCGGCTGGTGTGCAAGGGGCTTATCGCCACTCTTGACTTGAGAGGGGTGAGCTCAAAGGCCATCCAGTAATGATGGGCGCGATCATGCCAGTGAATGGACTCCCTGCTTCACCGGTCTTCCTGGACATGTGGGGTGCAGGCCTGGCGAGTCCAGGGCGACGACGGCAGGCTCCGTCAACCTGCATCAGCTCTTTGCTCAGCTGGCTTTCTCTGTCACTTGCCCGATTGTTTGGCCTGCTCATTTGTTCGTCGCTGATCAGGCTTGGGGATCCTTTTCCTTCAAAGAGTACCATGTTGCCGGTGCTGCCAGACACTCGGCTAGCCTTGGTGAGACCGGCCATACAGGCCTTTGTGTCCTGCGCTTGCTGCGTCCTGGCTTGTGGAGGACCGTTGAAACACGCGGGCCCACGTCGCTAAGTACGCGAGAGCCTTGGGTGCGTCCGGCGTTCGCTTGTAGCCAAAACCCTTCTGTTGATCATGATGCAATGATGCCCGAAGGCTTGAGGAACAGACAGCTCCGAAACTCTCTGGCTTGCCCTCGCTGCTTCCTAAGCCTTATATAGCCGTTCTTGTGTTCGACTTCAAGTTTGGCTGCCGAGACCCAGGACGGCCGGAGAGCCGCGGATGCCTTCAAGCGGTTCTGGCAGCCAGCATGGTCCACAGCTGCCCACAGTATCAGTCTCGTTTTATACAGCTGCAAAGAGCTCCTTCGAACTCTCACAGCCACAAAGTCCGCGCCTATGCTCGCTGCCACCAAATCCGCAGCTCCGGTCTCCAGATGCCGATCGTGATACCAGTGCTTCTGAGGATGGTCGATCCACGTGGAGCTTCCAACGGGCGCGAGTCTCATGCTCTGGCGAGGATGCTGAACCGAGCCTCATAAACAAATCCTCCGTAGATCGTCGCACATTGAGGGCACCAGGGACACTTCTCCGAACGGAGTCGCTGAACAGTTCACTCCAGCCGCTCCTCGATTCTGCTGATCTGTTTATAGAGGCTTGGGGCATTGCTGCCGCTCTGAAACCCATGAAATCGACATGGCCTTCGGCTTTTGAGAGATGCCAAGCAAGGCCTCGCGACGCCGCGTGCTATTGCACGGGGCGTTTTTGTCGGTGTTTGCGAGGGCGCGTGGAGGGAATGCACATCCACAACTTTGTGACGAAGCAGGTTTTATGCACGTGTCGTCGCAGATTCTGCTCTAATGCAGAGCTGACATTCCACTCCCGGACAAGATTACCCTGCACTGCCCGTCACTTTCGAAAGCGTGTTTGAGTGAGCTGAGGCCGAGTGATGCATCACCTCGCTCCTTGCAGTGCGTGCCTCGAAGCTCGAAGCAGTACCTCCCAATGCCTCCAGAGAAGTCGCTTGCTTTGCGTTGCAGGGCGGCTTCCTGGGCTGCAGCTGCCGTGGAAAAAAGCATGCGGGCACCTCGAGTCGTATGGGATCGCTCTTTTGTGAGCTTCTTCCAGGCATCTGTGAGCAGAGCAGTCTTGCTGTAAGATGACCTGCAGCTCCGTAGCACACAGAGCAGAGAAACAAGCTGCCCAGGCATGAAGGCGCACGGCAGCCGCCCCAACCCTCAGATACTGGCCATGCGGCAGTGTTCTGTAAAGACCTGTTTGGTGTTCTGTTTTGAGGAGGAGGCGTTGATGTGGACTTTGACTCTCTGTGTCCGCAGCGTGAAGTTTTGGTTCGAGGCGGTGAGCCAAAGCACTCTGGAGGGCTTCCCACCGGGCCCCCCAGGGGGCACTGAACCTCGTATTGAAAAAGTGTGCAGTGCCTTCCTTCCTAGGACTCTAGGAGACTCTCTAGTCGTGCTAGGAGTTGCTGTCTGCTTCTCTTCGAGAAGCTCAGGTCTTCCTCCACCATGGGCCGCCGAAAGCAAGAGACAGAAGAAGAAGAAAGCCATTCAGATGTCATCAGTGCTTTTTGTGTGCCCGTTTCATGCGTGCTTGCGCGCGTGTGGGTGCCGGACTGCCAGGCGAGTATGAATATGAGTACGAAGAGGAAACAGTGTCTGACAGCGCCGAGAGCGACCGCGCCAAAAAGGCCGCACAGACGAAGAGAGAGAGAGAGAGAGAGAGAGAGAGCGAGAGAGAGACATGCAACGAGATGCCTTGGGAGCCACAACGACGGACTTAAGCTACCTGCAATGAATCATTCAAGACGAGGTGCGGGAGACAAAGAAGGAAGCACGCGATCGAGATCGTGATAGAGAAAAGAAGAGGCTTGGCTTCAGAAGACGTGCTCGGTCGAGCCGGGTTTCCTTCAGGCCTATTGAACGGAAGGTTTTCTGTGAGACTTGTGAGTCTCCTAAATGAATTTCATGCCGATGTCCGGTCGCCGTCTCCCCGTTTCTCCATGAGTGATAAACTGCCCAGCCCAGCCTAACCGGTGTGCAATCAACCACTTGCCGAGAGCGCTTGCAGGTCAAGAGATCGAGACAAAGATGGTGGCAGGTCAAGAGATCGAGACAAAGACGCTGGCAGGTCAAGAGATCGAGAGAAAGACAACGGCAAAAGCCGCGGCAGAAGCCGGGGGAGAGACCGGCGAAGGCAGGATTCTCAAAGTGCTGCGTTGCCGAACTTGATTTGATTGGTTGCAGGAAGTGTCCCAGTGACAGAATCAGTTGCCATTCGGAGCATAAAAAGCTTGCGATGCTAGAGTCATCTTGGATCTCGGTGCCCTTGCCCTGTCCAGGCGGTCACGGTCTCGTAGCGCTTCCCGAGATGAGAACCGGGTCCCATCTCCAACGTATTCCACGGAGGAACAGGGAAACTGTGAGAGTGCGCGAGTGACTCGTGCCGGAGTGGCTGTAGGAACTGGTCCACCAAGGGTATATTGGTTTGCTGCTCGCTGGCGAAGCGTGCCAGTGTTCACAGCGCTTGCATGGAACTGCCGGAGTGCCAGTAGCAAATACTGTACAGAGGTAACCATATATATATATATATATATGCTCCCCCCCCCTCATGTGCCTACCTTTGGTGTGTGTTTGTGGTGCTTGTTTGTTGATTTTGTATACTCATGCATGTAGTATGCTTAAGAACTAACAGTTGCTAACAATGTCCCGTGAACACCCTCCAACACCAGATCACTACGAT
>CAJNDV010002224.1:197051-219455 GCA_905221635.1 Symbiodinium sp. CCMP2456
AGGACGAAAGACTGTACACGCGTACGATGCTCATGACGGCATACAAAGATGCTCCTGATGCCATAAAGCTAGATGCTCATGAAGCTCCGAGAACCCCAGACCCTGGACCCCAGGAGGCTGGTTGAGGTCCAAGTCGAGTTAAAGAAGAGAGGAAGGTAGGCACATGGGGGGGGGTACCATATATATATATATATATATATGGTGCAGCGTCGCCGGACCCCCGTCCCCCCCCCATGGTATCCGCGCCTAATCCCCCCGGTGGTGTGGTGTGGTGGCTTGTGGGTTTCAGTTAACCCCCCCTCGTCCCCCTTTGTGGTGTGGTGGTGGGCTTGGGGTTTTTTTAACCCCGCCCTCTCCCCCGCTGTCGCGTGGTGTGGTATGGTGGTGGGTTGTGGGTTTCAGGTTTAGTGTTTACCCCCCTTCCCCCCTCCCTGTGGGTGGTTGGTGTTGGGTTTAGGGTGTAGGGTTTGCACTCGCATCCACCCTGTGGTGTGTGGTGGGGTTGTTTAGGGTGAAGGTGTACAGATATGAAAGGGTTTACGGTTGAGGGTCAGCAGCTGGGCGCGGCACAGACCGAAACCGTGGCCCATCCAGGTGAGTGTCGTCAATTTGGAAACGCCACAGCTTCAACAGCCACAACACACACGAGGATCCCGGGTTCCCGGGTTCGGGGGGCCATCCCTCTGACTGTTGGCAGAAGTGATGACCTTCACGAGGTTTTCTGGGGGGATACCATGGGAGGGGGGGGGGGCGCGACACGGAACCCTCTATGGATTTGTTGGGTCTTTCAGGGCAAGGGTCTGACCAAGACACAACAATGACATAAGTACAGCAACAACTACAAAACATCAACAACCTAGAAAGACACATGTCCGACGTTGCGCTCTCTTTCAGGGCCCAATAGCCTTTTTCTGGCTGTGGTGAATAAGAAGACGAGTTCTTGAAACAAGAGACAGGTTGAGAGTGCTCGGTGGCAGAGATTGAGGTCCAAGCAGGGCCGATGCCCGTCTTGTAGGGCTTTGAGGCTGCTGAGGGTCGCTGTGTGGAACAGGACTTGTGGCGCAGACTCCAGCACCTCGGTACCTGGAAGGGATTAGGCGCGTGCGGCCTTGAGCTTGAAGAAGGGACTGCGAGTTCTGTAATTGAAGGCCTACCTCATGGTAGAGTCAAATACGCAGCCAGCAAACTTATGTCACGGGACGCCCTGGGTTGGTCTAGGGACATTCCATGTCCGGCTCCACTTCAACTAGGTCGAGCATGTGCTTCACCCCTCAGTCATTTCAACCACTTCAAACCACTTGGGGACGAGAAGCATGCGCTGCCAGGCAAGAAGGAGAAGATGAGGGGCAAACTTAGCGGGGCGGAGAAGGATGACCTCAGATCCTTGGAGAAGAAGCTGGAAAAGCGGCTCAACACTGGCTACCGCAACCCGTCTTGTAAGCAGTGTTCTGCCAAGTCTGTCACGATTAACTATTACTACAGTGACCTAGTGCACAACTGGAGCGGACAAGCTGCGAGATCGACGATCAATCGTTTCGTGCGTGGCCAAGGCACTTCCAGTATTCGCACCGTGTGGCGCTAAGACAACACAAACCTCGTCGCTGCTTGCACACATGCGCTTAGGAAACCGGGTACTTTCATCTCCCGTCCCAGGCATTGATGATTCTCGAAATGGGTTTCGAGGTCAAGGAGGAACAGATGGGCAGACTGCTGGCGCAGTGCATGCAACGGCCCGGCATAGCGCCGTGCTCAGGATGGAGCATGACGCGCTTGCAGTGAAGACCTTGCGCCCATGCTATGCAGTCAAAATTCCCAGGTGCAGATATGTATGACAATCAAATTGGTGCAGATTGTGCGGCACCCAGCCGTCCGAGGCAAGCCGTTAATCTTGTCGGAACGGCGGGCATCAACCTTTGCTCGTCTCGAGGTCCCAACTGCTTTTATCCCGGTCGAGCATTTCCTCCGTGGTTTGGGCGTCCTCGTGCAGCGGAACTTCCCCGTGTCACTTTGCTCTCGTTCGGAGGCTGCTTGCATTGCCGCAGCTATGCTGAGACTGTGAGGCAGATTCTGAGAATGTGGCTCAACATGGGCTGCCCCAGAGATCAACGGTCTCTGCGCGCACTTCCGTGGCTTGGCTGGATCCACTCCTGTAGCACAGGGCTTCAAGAAAGGGCGCGTGAAAAGACATGGTGGTCGTGTCGCTGAGCAGGTATGACTATGACGACGACGAGAAGAGGCGACCATGGCGCCATGCTTCCTGTAGCTGTGCCGAGTGCGTTTGGGTGCTATGCTATGTTACACGTTACAGTTCGACATAGCACAGCCACTTGACCACTTGACCAGGATGGTGGCACAGGATCTCGAAGACGCCCTTGGCGTCATCACCGATGACGAGGAAGACCGTCGAGGGGCCGATCGGCGCGTGATTCTCGTCCAGGCCCGCCGCAGCTCAAGCGGAGATGTGCGGAAGAGTCGGTGCGGTCGAGGGTTGCGACCGAGGAGTGCAAAGCTCGACCAGAGCTGAATGGCAAGTACGATGCTTGTCTGCAAAGTGGCCTGGAAGCCACTTAGTGCGCCGCCAGGCCCACATGCTCCGCAATTACATAAAAATCTCATGGCTTGTCTGTTGGGTTGTTGTGAGGAGCGGTCGTCAGATCTGATGGCACACGGCCGTCCTGTTTTCGAGAAGAAGGCGGAGGTGCGTAATCGAAAAGGCAAGGGCAAAGGCACCCTCGCAGCAGCAATGTCGCAGGGTAGTGCAGATTTTGCGTATATAGATTTTGGATATGTAATTTGATGAAGTCGGCATGCCCCAGGCAAAGGAAAACATGATGCGAACGAGATGAAGCGATTGCTTATGCCGCACATGTTGGATGATGATGACATCACCATTGAAGTCATGGTGATCCATTACAAGAAGGACGCGACTCGATCATGTTTCCCGTCGGACTGATGCCATGTCTCGTGGGTTGTGTGCAGCATGGCCCTTGCAGGACAGGAATGGCATCAACACTGGTTGGTGGATTAGCAAAAACACTTGCACAGGCCTGCTGGTTCTGCGCTTCATTGCTGCGGCACGAAGCGTCACTACGTCTTGCATAATGTAGACTTCCTCGAGGATTTTGTCTCCGTGAGCATCTGCTACAGGCCCTGGTCTTGCCTGGAACGGACGAGACACCAAAGGTCCACCTACGGGCGGTTGGTTTGTCATCCGTGACCGTCAGAAGCTGCCAGATCCAGCCGCCGAGCTTCATTGGCAGTTCGAAATTGTCTTCTTCCTATTTGGAGGGAGGTGTGCGGCTGTCGGGAATGAAGCACTTGCGGGTCGAAAGGGGTACGCTTCCGGAAGCTTTTTTCTCTGACTCTAAACCAGGTCCTGGTCCCAAAGTCCAAGAATGTGAGTTTAGCATGCAGCCGCAAGGTGAACATCATTGATCCGAAGCAAGCTAACGACGAAGCTGGGCTGCAATTGCGGGAAGGTTTTGTGCATTCTGAATCAGGTTCCGGGCTGCCGAGGCAGACCTGTGTGCCGTTGTGGTAATAGTTCTGAAGCTGCTAGCGCCAGTAGGGAAAGAGAGTTCCAGGAAGCGCAGCATGATGTTGTACATGTGAAGCCAAACTCTCCACGGCAAACAAACGCTCTCCGATCCGGCTGCTTCTCGAGAAGGGGCGAAGGGGGGATCCGTTCTCTCCGCGCAGGTGGTGCTTTAAGTCGCTCCTAGCCTAGTAGCTGTTGTGCACTTTACACCAGTGCCTCCAGAGCGCTGTTGAAATGAGGCGAAAGTTGGGTGCAATGATGAACCAGTAGAGGGCAGATAGCCCAGCAGCATCCAATACCATGTTGCGTTCCTTTCATGAACATGCTCGCAACGACCAGCAAGCAAATATGAACAAAGTGCAGTGCAGGCGGAGACGAAGTCCACGCCGAAAGAGGAGTCTGCACGACTGGTCCGTTCAAATCCATGCCTCCATGCCGTTCAAGTGGTTTCCTTCCCGTGCAGAAGGTATCGTAAAGCAGGTTTTGGCCAGGGAGGAGCAAACGCAGTCATGGCATCCGAAATCCGAAAGGCCATCCATGAGTCGCCACAAGCTGATCTGCCGGCCGTGGGCCTGCACTAGGAGCAGCCCCCCCGACTTCCCACATCCGGCAGACCAAAAGAAAGGTTGACTTTGAGGTGCGTGACCCCGAATGGAGGTTTGGGGGTAGAGTGGGTTCAAGTTCCGGATTTCTTGCTTGCTTCTGCCGAGGAGAATTATCTCAAAAAGAAGAAGAACGAGGTGCAAATAGTTGGTGCAGCACCCATGTGGGAAACCATGTTTTGGTCGCAGTAGGCCGCTCGAGCGTTGGAGCAGTTAGATGGCAACAAGCTGAAGGGGCGACTTCAAGTGAAAGATAAGCACCTCAGTTTCAGATGGCTGGCGTGGCTGTGTGTTGCCAACTGTTTGAAGCCTTTCTGCACATGCCGGTTCTTCCGAGCATCAACCGTAAGGAATGTCATGGCATCAGAGTATTTTGGCCACTTTTGCATGCTGATGCATCTGGAGCACATGGAAGAGCTTCGGCAAATCAGGCCGAATTCTCAGCGCGTCTTTCAACTCAAGAGCGTAGGGCATGGTTTCCGTGTGAGCGTGCGGGGTAGCAGGCGGCGCACCGAAACCATGGCAGATGGGGAGTTACAGCGATTGGGCTGGTGCTTGGACGGTCTTCCTTGCAGCTTGGCTTGCTAGCCAGGCCTTGCTAGGCATGCAATAACGCAACTCGTTGACCGAGTCCGGCCGGCGTTCACGCTGCACCCATGGGCAATATCGCACGTTGGCACGATCCCTAAGAGTGCAGGCATTGGGATCTTCGGCAGACGCGATCCGAAGAAGACCACTATCATCGGCCCCTTTGCTTTTACAACTCCCCGCCCCATGCTGCCCGAGCTATAGAGCATCATGACATGCGATGAGCAACTTTTTTTGGCACGGTCTTAAACCAGGCTGGGAAGATCCGGGCAGCGAGATGGGTACACTGCAGCTTCCCCCGAACACGCAGCCACTTGTCATCGTTAATATGGCTTGCAGACCACACAAGGTGTCTCTCTGACTTGCCGTCAAAAGCTCGAGGTTCGACCGCTTGAAGTTCAAGAGAGGTGATTCCGTGATCATCAGTTCCTTGGCAGGCACAGGCTAAGGCCAGCCCCGGCGATGTTTGGTCTCTGATCTGAGGTGAATCAAGACAGCAGGTCCGAGTGAAGGGCGAGGCCTTGGAGAAGCTTGGCGAGGGTTTTATCGCCGACATCCAGCTGCTCAGCCTGCAGTTGCGACTACGAGACTCCGTGAGCATTGTGGCTTGCAGCCCAAACAAGGTTGCCTCGTGGCCGCGACGGTGAGAGCAAGATGATCGTTCGTCTTCGTGGATGTTGGCCGGATGATGCCATGCCGGGAGCTCTGCTAAACAGTACCAGTGGTTGTGAGAATGCAGTCAGTTGTTTTACTGAGGGCGCGGCGATGGCGAATCGACAAGGGGGCTAACAGCACGCTGTACGAGCGGCAGCTCCAGGCAATGCTCAATCTGGTGAACAAGGAGTGCGGATCAGTTGAGAGGGTGGCCGGAACACTCTTCTAAGGCTTTTTGTCTGCGCGTCCTGATCAATGTTGCAGAAGCTGACATGACCGTAAAGCTCGGCAGGACCGATCACGCGTGCACGAGCCCTAGCGCGATGGCAGAGTACAGCGGTTCTTGCAGAGCGAACAGGGGTTTGCTCGTAGAGTCCGCGAATGTTGAGGCCAGAGCTCCTGATATCTGCGAAGGTGGGCTTGGCAGACAGCTGGGCCAAACAGTGGAGGAAAGGTCAGGGAGTGACAGAAGAAGACAAGGAGCTCGCTGCAAAGGCTCGAGGGCTCTCCTACGCCCTAAGCGCCGTGCTCGCCTGCCCGGTGCGCCTTTCAGGCAGCGGAGCAAGCAGAAAAAGATGTCCTCAGAGAAAAGGAGGCTCCCAGGGCAATGCCCTGCCGTTCTGTCTAGTGTAGCCGGCATGCAGCTTGTCAGAAAGCACGTCTAATGTGGCTGATCCTCTTCAGGCAGCAAAGCTTGCTAGGCTGAATCCTGGCGGATGTGAGTCCGACAAGCTGGCAGCTTGTCTTGCAGAGTCATGCATGGCTTCGGGAGCGTCTCTTCTGCAGCTTTGCAACACCGAGGACAAGGCGCTGAAGGAAGTGCGGACCCTTTCTCATCTCAACCAGTCGCAGCGGGACGCAGTGTGGCTCTGATCATGTCTTCAGTACATCTTTGCTCGCACTTGCTTTCAAGTCGGGTCAGGGACATGTCACGTGCTTGCCATGGCGATCTCTAGGCGCTCGGCATTGCGGACCACCTGCACGGTAATTCAAGGCCCTCCAGGCACGGGCAAGACGCACGCAGCCTGGTTGCACTCAGTTCGGACATACGAGTGACCTACAAATGGCGTGTTCATCACGAGCCGGATTGCGCTAAGGTGTCTGTCCAAATCATGAAGATGTGGTCAAAGACCCTGGACCTGTCACCTCTGCTGGCGACGTCTGACAGCTACTTGGCACTGCTTTGGTACAGAGAGAGCGTTTCGGTGATGTCGGTGTATGTCCGTGTGAACGATGACGGGCCCGATGACGGGTCCAGGCAACCCGGCGGTGGACAACATCGCCATCGGACTGCGGAAAGAAGGTGTCCGGGCAGTGCGAGTAGGCCGCCCAGACAAAATCAACCGCATCCTGGAGGAGATCACGCACCTCGGCCGAAGTGAGTAATTTCAGCAAAATCTGACCCAAGTTATGCATGGAAATCACAGGTTGGAGTGCTTGCTAGACAAAGAGAAGGAGGAGATGAAGAACAGGCTCGCCTCTGGACTCTGCGCGCTTTTTCGCGGGTTTTCTCTGCTCTGCTCCTCCGCAGGCAATACGAAGCGCGCTTCAAGTCCCGGTCGCGCTCCAAGACCGGGAGCCCGCAGCGGAAGGCCGTCTCGAGGTCCAGGCCAGGTGCCCCCAAGCGAAGCGAAGCGGCGAATGGATCTTTGGCATGTGGCCCATGTGGCATCTGCACAGGTCCAGGTCCGGTCCGCGGAAGGGCAAAGGCAAAGGAAAAGGGAAAGGCAACGTCAAGAACGACTTCGAGCTTCAAATGAGAATTCTGCAGGCCTGCGAACTCCTGCGCTTTGTGACTGTGTATAGGTGGCTAGCGATGGGTAGCGGCTAGCTTTTGGGGGGACCTTCTCACATAGATGCACGCGCAGGATGCAGATGTCATCTGCACGACCACGATCTCTTCTGGCCAGGGTCTCAGTGTCTAGCAAACTCCGAATTCAGCCTCGGCTCCTCTGCTTCACTCCGCTGCGCTCCTTCTGCAGGTGGTGACTTCTTCTCGAAGTTCGCCTTTGCTGGAGTCCTCATCGATGAGGCGGCGCAGGCTACAGAGCTGGCCGCCATCGTGCCCCTCATCCTGCGAGGTGTCGGCAACTGCGCTTAGTGCCTAGTCACAAGCTGGGCTCGGGGGGGCGAGCAAAGATGAGCGGAGAGACCTGAGCGCAGGCTCGCAGCGATTGGTCTTGGTGGGGGACCAGTGCCAGCTACCTCCGACTGTGCAATCTAGCGAGGCACAGGGAACAGCCGTTGGACGTTGGTGTCATGACGTGCTCATGTAGTCCGCATGATGGCAGGCAGAAGAGAGAGGTCTCTCTTTGTCGCTGTACTCGCGCCGCTTTGTATGCAGTGTACTAGTACGGGTGCAACTGGAGGCTGGGCTTGGGGCTTGAGAATTGAGCTTCCACGACGAGGAATGGTGGACTCTGGAGGGCTGATGCCTTTCCTGTTGGACACACAGTTCAGAAGTCACCCGGTCATCGCCGAGGACGGGAAGAAAGGAAAGTCTGTGCTCTCTGTGCTCCAATCTATCTTGTAGTCTGTGCAGCAGTGATACCTCTGTTTGCCCCGGAACGCCTTGTCAGTTCTCTGCTCGAACCTTCTATGCCGGAAAGCCGCTTGGAAGCCGGGAATGGGAGGGAGGACAGGCACCCTGCAAGAGTGGGGATGGTCTGATGGCCTAAGGTTGAAGTCCGGCATTCGCCCCGAAGACAGAAGACAGATCCGTGGCTGCTCGGGCTTCAAACAGGTAGCCGCTGAGACAAAGACCACCAAAGACCTGTCATCGGAGAGCTCTCAGGTCTCCCCTGGCCAAACCACATGTCGCCCATCGGCTTCATCGAGTCCAACGGTGCCGAGGAGGAGGAGGGCGAGTCCAAGTTCAATCCCACGGAAGCGGAAATGGTGCAGAGACTGGTTCAGGTGCGACGAATGCTGCACATAGTCCTTGAAGATATTGAAGACTAGCACCAAGCACACATGCAGATTGGGCAGGATGCCTTCTTCCAGCGCGAACTGGAAATCACCGAGATCGGGGTTGTGACCCCCTATGTTGCACAAGTGCGTCTTCTCAAGCGGACCCCAGCTTAGTCGACTGATATGGAGAGCATGAGATGACCGTGTTTTGCAATCGAATCAGAAATTTGCTCATTAAGAACGGGGTTTGCCCAAGCACCACTCTTCTCATTCTGCATTGCAGTGCCGTGGCATTTCCCGGGGATTCGGGCGGTGTGCGACAGTCATCGCTGTAGAGAAGGCGACAGAAGAATCGCGACAGCAAGATTCGATTCACCTCGCGACGGGGTGCGGGTGTACCCACTTGGAGAGACTTGCTACCAAAGCAACCGACCAAGAGAATGCTTCCTCTCAGACACTCTGCTCGCACCGTTTTCAGTCTAAAATCTTTCTGTTTGCGGGCGTCTCATGCAATTCGAAGGCAAAAAAGTCGTCGTCGCGTGTAGGAGGCAGCTTGGAACCACGGAGCCTGCAGCCTGCAAAACTCCGCTTGACGTTTCGGGTGCCCTATGGTGCGCTGCTTGATTCCTTGCTTTAGGGGCTCGCAGGCTGGAGAACCAAGCATTTGCTTTCATCTTTCCGCAAGTCGTGAGGATGTGCAAGCAAGTGATTCCTGAAGGGATGGACCCAGACCTCTTGGAGAGCCTCGGCGATTCGCATGTGCACGGTCTAATATTTTCAGGACTCTGGTGTTGCTCGGGCCGAATCACAACATTCTGCTAGCTGAGGATAGCTTCTGTGGATCAGTTCCAGGGTCGAGAGAAGGACTTGATAATCTTCTCCGCCGTGCGCTGCAACAGGCGCAGGGTGGGCATGTTTGCAACAGAGGCTTGATTCAGCAGATGATTGTCTCAGTAGAGATGGGTTTCAACTGGGGCGTCTGCCTTGGCCCCAAGCATCCTCCATGTAAGTGCTTCCTGCCTCGACGGGTACCTGCCCTGCGCAGGATTGGAAACGTCGGTTTCCTAGCCGACTGGCGGCGGCTAAATGTGATGCTCACGCGAGCACGCCGAGGAATGTGCCCTTGATGCCGATGGTCGGGTGTCCATGTTCTTTCGGCATGGCTGCCCGGTCTGAGGGTGGTCGTCGGAAACTCACATACGCTGAAAGCAGACGAGCACTGGGAGAAGTGGCTCCAGTTCTACGAGAAGGTTGCTTCAGGTTTCGGCCTGGGATCTGGCAGTGACGCTCATGTCAGACTTTAAGTGCTTGTCAGGTCGTGCACGTTCTCCAAGCCCGTCAAGGAAGAAGCAGGAGGCGCCTCCGAACGAGACGGAGGAGGAGAAGGAAGCGCGACTCAAGAAAGAACGCCCTGCGGCTGCACCCTTCCCTCACAAGGAAGGACAGAAATGCGGCCATCTTTAAGTCAAGTGCGCCCAAGTGTCAAGTCAAGGAATTGAAGCCGCCCGAAAGTTGTCAATGGCCATCCGGTTCCCGGGTCTGGCCATGGCGCAGCAGAAAAAGAAGGCGGGCGTGGCGGAACAGCCTTGGAGAAGCTTTGCATCTCCGAAACGTCCCTCTCTAGGAGGAGCAGCGAGATCGCTCCAGATCGTGGTCTCCAGAGGGTCCCGTCGTTGTTGGTCAAGCGGACAGCAAGTTCAAGGTGCGGCTTCTCGCTTCGGGCCGGAGGCCTCCAGATTCTCATGCTCTTTCCCGAGGCCATGGGCGGCAGGACGAAAGCGCGGATCAAGACGCCCTCGCCCGACCGGCCCACGAAAGTTCAGAAGGAGACTGGACCGTCGGGGCACAGCTTGGCAGTAGGCTGCAGATCTGCAAGTGACCTGCGAGGCTATTGGCATAGGGCGCCGCAACAAGGCCGCTTTCTCGCTGTGATCCAGATGTGTCGTGAACTTGTCACTTACTGTTCTTATCCTGTCGTCGCCCGTTTAGAAGCGTACCTTCGATTGCTATGTGCAGCATTCGGGCTGCCATAATTTGACACTACAGAATAGTGACTGGGAATCGGCGAGAGATTTATCGTAGGAACGGGTTCCATCGTCACTCGCGTTGTTGTCTGATGTCATTCGATAAGAATTGGAATAAACTAAACCACCAAAGCAACCAAAAAGAGGAATACGATCAATGCACTGATGTCTCGGACTCGTGGCCTGTTGGCCACGATCCTGGTCCCACGGGGTTTCTGGATGCTCACTTCGGTTGACAAGGACAAGGACTAATGACTAATGTCAATGCAAATGTCGCACAATCGGACAACGACTCTGCGCACTGCACGCCTTTCCGGAATCAACCCTAAACTCTCATCCCTCAAACCCGTCTCGTCCTCACGACTTTTCAGACTTGAGAAAGCTCCTTGACATGCTTGGCCTTTGAGACAAGCATATGTCCCGATCGTGCAAGCGTGAACATGTTGCCTACGGCTACACTGCACTCTACCACTTTACTGTCCTGTCCCGTAGGACCTTCATCCTCTTTTCTTTCTTCTTTCGGGGTCTGCTTTTGTTCTTGTCTGGCCAGTGCCTGCCTCTAGCATCTAGACCCTAGCCGAACATGCACGCACAACAACATGTATGGGTGTGCATGTGTAGGACAAGTGGTTCAAAAGGAGTGGTTCGCGACTTTAATTGAAGTTAAAGAAATCAGCTCAACACGACATGTGTTTCGAGAGCATGTGGTATCATCACTGGCACTTCGGGTTCCTACCAACACCTTTGACTAATACGGTCAGACACCTGGGCAGACGTTCCACTGCCCCAACCTCATCCAAAAAGGATGCCTCCACACAGGGACCTGCAGAAAGAAAGGCGACGCCACGCAGCGAAGACCGACCTGCAAGCACGGGAGGTCAGGTCGAAAACCTTCGTGTCACTTCATGCCTCTACGAGCGAAAACAAAGTCGAAGGCCATGTCGGTGGCTCGCTTTCATGAGAAAGGAGCCAGCGCTTTTTCTGCGGGCACCGTTCCAACCCGAATCCGAGGCATGCCTGTTGCAAGGGGGAGTCGAAACTCGAGTCCACGCAACAGAACATGTCAGGAAGGCAGTGGGGAATCAGACAGATACTAGGTCGACTGGGACTGATGGTGTTCGCTACTAGTACCAGCCTTGGTCAGGGCGACGAATTTACCAAGCCCGCGCCAAATGGAGCTGGCAAAGCGAAGGCCAAGGCCGGAACGCAGAGGGCACATGTTTTCGTGGTGTCCGATGTCCTGCCTTGATTTGCGCTGCCTCAGCATCTTTGCGAGACTATGGAGCTGGCTGAAGCGACTAGATGGTATACCGCTGCAGGCCAAAGCCAAGGTGGCCATTGCATCGGATTCGGAAGGCTCCGCGCATTCCTAGGATGAGATGCCACGCGCGACCAACACATCCGGCCGTCTCCTGGACAAGGCTTACAGTAAATCTCGTTGCTGACATCTGTTGCGACTGTGAGCATACACTTTCCCATAATGTGTGCCGCAGAAAGTGCCACCATGATGTGATGGTCGCCGAATGATAACGTGATTATTGCGCGATTAGAGCAGCGGGCGGAGGTCAATTACTAACGCTACGGGTGTAGAGTCTATCTAGCTCCGTCATCTTTCTGGAATTGCTCTCCGAGGATGCTCTGGTCACGCCAAGCCTCAGGGCACTTGCACACTAGTGCTCACTCCGTTCAGACGAGGGGCGGCGAGATGCAGCGTAGGGCAGCCATGCGACACCAATGCCGCTAAGCAAAAGGCCTCTGTGGCCGATATACCTGCCGGACAGAGTCGTAGCGGCTGCAATGCGCTCCCTGATGAGCTTGCCTTTGCCAGCAGTCAGAACAAAGGCAAGTTCTTTCCGATAGACAGATGAGCTCGCTCATGATGTACGCAACGATGGGAAGTGAGATCTTGCAAGGTCCGCCGCCAGCGCCATCCGCTCTGAGCAAAGCTCCTCGCAGGCTGTGTGATGTGATGCGGGGTATGACACTGGCAGTCCGTTATGGGCAAAAGGGGCAGATGGCTGACACACCTCTTGGCAATGGCTTTGTTGCTAAGCCTACTGTAAGCCTTATGAGAGAACTTAAATGAGGAAAGTGGGGGTGGAAGGCTTTGCCACCGACTCGAGGCTTCCCGGGCACAGACCCCACAGCTCGACCAGGCACCTCCATGGAGGCCGGGTCCACGTAAAAATGCCGCCCGACACGCTTCCTTTAAGTCCCATTCGGAGGCGTCCTGGTCCTTCGGGTACAGCGTCACGTAGCCGTGTCTCGGACGAAAATCTTAGCTCAGTTCTGCCTGCTCCAGCTACATTGCCTCCAGCAAAGGTCCTCAATCACAGGGTTCAGCTAAGCCTGAGCAATCACAAGAGCATCGGCCTTACCCGGAGAGGCTGTCGAGGGGTGAGGACTCGTTCGCAATGAGTCCACAAGAATCTACACGAGCCCTGTCGCAGTGTGCGATGATGCGATTCATTCGATTCCACAAGGTTTGTTTTTGGCAGCTTCGGCTACAAAGCAGAGTCCCGGAGCCAGTCGAAGCTTTCCAAGGGCTCCCGGAGCGCGGGCCCGAGCTGTCCCTACTAGGACCCATCTGGGTCCGTTCACATCAAATCCACCTCGCAACATCTCGCAAGTGCATTTCGCTTGCATATCTACGCCCGCACACTTCTTGTGACTTTTGCTTCGGATTTCGATTTCCTGCCGGAGCTTTTCTGGTTCGCGTGTTAGCAATGCTCTCCCGGGTGGGGGTCCAGCTGCTTGGGCCGAACCGCCTCGCGAGGCCTTCGGGGGTCCGGGGGGCAGGTTCGGTCGCTCTGTCGCTCTGCAGCACTCTCCGTCTCTCCGTTGCAGGTGGCGGAACAGGATGCGCTTCGGCAAGAAGTCTCGTGACGAAGACCTCGAGGTGGTGCCCGTAATCGGCAAAGAATCGGAGCAGGAGGAGCCGAGCCGCCCAACGAGCGCAGTGCATCTCGCTTGTGGTTTGTGCCTTTCAGGATCTCCTCGAGAGAGGCGCGCCGGCCGAGACATGGCAAGACGTGAAGCCGAAGAGCACGGTCCTAGGAGCGCGCCGGGCGGAGTTCTCTTCGCTGTTTTGCAATGGCTTCCTTTGCTGCCCGACTTTCTCAGGAGCTGCGCTGATGCTGGCGGCGATGTTCTTCCGTGACTCTGCGATGGGCCGACGAGCGATTAGCTTGAGTGTGGCAGTGCTTCCTGGTAATTGCCTGGAAGTCTTTTTCATCTGGGACCAGCTTAAACTTAACAGAAGGCAGAGGACCATCCCAAGCTAGAGATGCCAAGCTGGCAGGTTCGTCTTGCTGCTGCTCGAAATTGGTGCCATCGTGTACTACAGCAGCGTACAAAAAGAATACATGACTGCGCTCCAGGAGAAGAATATTGATGCATTTTACCATGGACTATGGATGGTGGGGGCGGTGATCATATTCATCAGTCCAATCATCGCACTTCATGAGTACACATCTGGAAGCTCGGCACCAACTGGCCATTGCTTGTTGCAGTAGGAGTGATATTAGGAGTCTCCCAACAAAACACAAAACTCAGGCATGCTGAAGATGACATGGCGTGCCTCTTTGACCAGGCGTTTCGCTGGATTGTATCTGGCAGCTCCAGGTTACTGTGAAGGCAATCCGTTCTACCGGCTGACACTAACCGGAGAAATCGACAACCCTGATCAACGCATCTGCCAGGCAAGGTTGCGCGGTTGCGCATGTGTCTGGTGTAGCTCGGCTCATTGACAGCTGCAGCTACAAAAAGCCACCTGGCAACCTCAGGACGTGCACGAGTTTGTTGGCATTGCTGTCCATTTGGTGCAAGACGTAGTCAGGACCGGCTGCGACTGTTGCATGTCTCAGCCATCCCCGACAGAAACGTGCCATGCATTTGTTGATGCGACCCTGCAGCAGGACGGTCCTGAACATAACGAGTTTTGCGGCCATCCTGTACTCCATTTCCCCTGCAGCCTGCTATGGGGTCCTGGTGTACTCGATAGTGGGCACCATCGTTGCAACGAAGGGCTTTGGACCTTGGTTGGGATTCTACCAGCTCCAGCGGGTCAAGCAGGAAGCCGGCCTTCGCGACTTGCCTGAGACTGTCTTTGGGTGACTTTGGCAGAGTCTTCTGAAGCCAAGCAGCCAAAGCCTTAGCCGTAGCCGCCGTAGCTGCCCCTTGCGTCGCTGCATCTTGTGAAGGCTATGACTTGATTCGCGTGCGGGAGAATGCCGAGTCTGTGGCTTTCTTTGAGGGTGGCGAGGCAGAGTGGTCCAAGTTTAACACCTTATTCTCTGGACTGCTTCAAACAGTGTACAAGAGCGTATTGGTCACTTCTGGCTTCGGCATGTTCAACCGCTCGTTCCACTGGGCTACCTTTGCAGTGGCACCTCTCCTTGTAGGCCCTGCCTATCTGCGTGGTGAGGTTCAGTTTGGGGTCATCTCCCAGGCCAGTATGGCCTTCAATATCATCTTGGGAGCCATGACGCTTATCATGGACAAGCTGGAGTCTTTGACGGATGTTGGGGTCCGCGTGCGCCGGCTGGAAGATCTCGAGCTGTCCCTGAGGAAGTGCCGGAATGAGATGCAGATGTCTCGCGCCGCAGGGCTTGCTGGCGTGCAGTGCATCGCAAGTGCCGAGCCCGGCCCCAGCGACACAGCCATGCTCCGCTTCTGCAAAGTGACTCTCCGCACCCCACCTCGCGCAGGCATCCTGCAGCAAACCCTTTGCCACGATTTGTCCTTCGAGTTGGTGAGCAACCAATCCCTGCTCATTGTCGGTGAGAGTGGCATCGGCAAGAGCTCTTTGCTCCGTGCCGCAGCTGGCCTGTGGACAGATGGTCGAGGGACGCTTCAGCTCTGTAAGCGCCAGCATGTCTTCTTCATGCCGCAGAAGCCGTACATGTTCCTGGGGTCACTGAGGGACCAGTTGTTATACCCTCACGTGGAAAGCTTCATCAGCAACTCTGACCTGGAGAAAGCTCTTCGGCAGGTCAACCTTGGTCACTTGCTCGAGCAGCACAGCCTGTCAGAGTCGAAAGAGTGGGCCAGCTTGTTGTCACTAGGACAGCAGCAGCGCATAAACTTTGCTCGAGTATTGTTGCGCCCAGATGTCAGAATGGCATTGATAGATGAGGGCACCTCTGCCTGCGATCCGGCCAACGAAGCTGTATTGTATGAGTTGCTTCAGCAGCGACTCTGCAGCTATGTCTCCATTGGTCACAGGCCGGCGCTGCAACGGTTCCATAGCCACGCGCTTTGGCTTCACAAACCGTCGCTGGAAAGTGCCGCGTCTGCATGTTCTCCTAGTGCTTCCGATCCTACGGAAATAGAATTTATGCCAATGGCAGAGTTCCAGGCTAAGAACCCAGCGCTTGCGTATAGGGAGTATAGGGAGTAGGTAACGAGGCTGACAAAGGAGCCCTCTCGGAAGGATTTGTACAGTGCGCTGGAGGGCAACAGCTTCGCGTGAGTTTTGCCTTTTGCTCTTTCTGCGTTCGCCAAGTTTCGAGCCGCCACATGTGGTAAGTATTAAGTGTGGCGGTCTGTTTTCACCTAGCTGAGTCCAGAGCTGTGGGCATGCAGAAGCCACTCGTTATCAGGACCTCGCATTTCAGTGTAGGTTTCGTGCCCACCGTGTGCATGCCTTGGCTCGGACGGCCCGTTGACAACCTACTAATCCTGCCCGCTCAGCGGTCAATCGTGCAATGGACTCATCAGAGCTCACTAGGGAGTCTAGGTTCCTAGGATGCAGACATGTCACCTTTCGGCGCGCAGGGACGACTGCGCTTGCCCTTCAATGCAAGGTTCAGAAAAAGGCGTCTCCCGGCAGCCTTGTTAGCGGAGCTTGGCCCTTGCCTTTATGCGACTTAGCTTCAGTGCAAATCGTGCTGACAGGATCTGTGCCCAGTGATGCCTCATCACCAGAACGAACGCGGCAAGCCCAGCCGCTGCACGTCCTAGAATCGGCAATTGCGCTATGAGGTGATGTCTTGTGCGTTGCCGTGTTGCCACTTTACCAAGGGCATCTGAGGCGGTGTGCGCCTTATCCACGTGCAGTCTGTTCTATCCGAAGAGCTCCCTGCTTGTCCTTCGATGTCATGTGCTGCCGCAGCAAGAAGGGAGTCAGGCCTGTCGAGGTACATGTCTGAGGGATAGCTGTACCATGCTGTACCACAAATTGCTGAATGCAATGTGAAAACCAGAGTCTCGAAGGCAGCATGCGACTGATTAGCGGCACTCACATCCTCTGGCCATGCAGTCAGGCCAGTACTCCGCTTAATCTCATGCACATCCCCACGACTGCAGCCCACACCAAGAAGCCGCACCGCAAAGCCAAAACCGTCCTGCTGCGAAGTGCCATGTGGGCACGCCGGATTGGCGCGCCGGCACGATGTCCATCGCAAACCCGGGCCCTTTGGCAGAGTCAGATGCGACGCTGACGCGCCTGACAAGATTCGGACAACTACGTAGTTGAATCTGATGGTCCCTGATGGTTGATTGACAAGAGCTGACACACAGCATGTGGCAAAGCAGTCTTGACTGGTTCGGTGATCGAGGTCATCATCCAGAGCATGATGAACGGAGCCTTGGCAGTGGGTGTGGGTTTGGACTATAAGGGCTATGGAGAATGAATTGTTATGATTATATGTCCATGCGTTCAGGTCTTGTTTGACACAGGTGGAACATGATTCTGCCTTTCAGGAGCGATCGGACTGGTTGTGTACCAGTATATGGTTCTTTGGCAGCAAATCTGTTGAGGTAGGTCTGCAGTCCGCAACGGCTGATGCTTCAGGACAGCTTGTCAGCAGGCAATTTGGATTACACTTTGGAGAGCACCTCGGCAGAGGCGCATTTGCGCAGCTGGGCCACGCAGGGGAGCCTTCAGAGTCGGAGGCTTTAAAGCTCAGGTGTTGGTAAATCAAACCTCACCTGCCTCACTGGCTGGCTCCGTCGGAACGAGCTCACCTCTTGGAGACTAGGCAGCGACTCAGGCGTCCGTGCCTACAGGTGCAACCAATCCACATTTGCATTCTCAAGCCGGTGCTCAACTAGTTAGTCCAAGGACACAGTACGATACGTGGAGCCGATGGTGGGAGCAGCCTGGCCTGGGGAGCCGGGGTTGAGAGGAAATTGCCGTCCAGTTTGTGCACCTGAAGGACCAGTACTGTTAAGAGAAATTTCGACCACGCAGTTGATGCGCCACAGAAGCAGCAGGTATCAAACAGGTGTGGATGACTATGTGCTCAACAACACATGCGTTCCATTTCCGGTCGACGCCTACGACCAAAGTTGCAAGGACATGCGCTCCTTGCCCGCAGCTTGATCTGCAGGCGTTTTTGCTTGTTGCATGCTCCTGTGCTGAGGCGTCCCTGTGCATGAGTTCGAAAACCGTCTCGGGTATCCGCTCGGTCTCGGTGAGAAGGTAAGCGTCAACAACGAGCTCTTGCATCTATGGGGCAATTGGCGGGCCCTCGCTAAGCGCGTTGTGCATGCAACTGTGTGTGCAGAAATTGCTTGCCTGTGTCCTGCCAAGGTATGCGTTCGCATATACATTTTTAGTACTAGGGCGACTCTGCAGCAGGTGGAAGTTTGATTCAGTCACCTTGCTGGAGCTGTAAACTTGCTTCGAGGATCCTAAACTTGATTGGCTTTGCCATCCACGACCTCGCGCTCCTTTCTAGGCCTCATGAGAGGTTCCACTACAGGTACTACAGCCTGTCATGCAAGCATCTCCTGCCTTACCCAGCACCGCAGATCTCAGCAGAACTATGTCCTCGACTGGCCAGCTTTCAACCAAGGCCTCTTGGAAAGCGAGTGGAGTGATTAGTTCGAGATCCCGCTAAACGAATCTAACGAGCATGTTGTACGCTTTTCAAGCTAAGGCTTTCCCATCTTTCGACGCTTCACGAAGCTTTCAGGCCCTGTGTCGCACTGGTAAACGGGTGGTTTTTGGACGAGGGGCAGCCCGTGCATGCCTGCACCGTCCGTGAGCCGATGCAGGTATTACGATACTTCGAGCTCTGTTCTCCATCGAGGGCACCGGCAGCAAACTGGCACTTCTGATAGGGATCATCCTGCCTCCCGGCCTCAAAGCTGTGAGCTTCAGCAGCGACAAGGCGGTTTCGGAGGCTGGATCTGAACTCAGGACCCCAATCATTACCGCCTGGGCACTGCTGTTCCTTGTGTTCATTGTGACTCCCGCGCTGCTGCTCTTGTACGTCCGCTATCCTGTGCCTTGATTGCATGCCCATCTTCCGCTGCAGCCTTGCCGGCTTGTGTCGGGGCGGCGTGATCAAGTCGCAAGGTTCTACTGCAGGATTGTTCGAACTTGTGCTGAAGTCCTGATGCCTTTGCTTGCACTGGTGGGCATTCCGTGATGCTGAGGTCCGCCTGAGCCGCTTTGCAGTATTTCTGACACTGATTGTGGGCACCCAAGGTTTGCACCGAGCATTTGTGGGCTGTGTGGGCACTTGATGTGGGCAAGTCCATGTGCACCCAGGCTACGGCCGTGTTCGGACTAACGATGGCGATCATCCCGCTTCTTGGATGCCGGAATGCCGGGCCCTCTCAGAAGTCAGTATGACTTGCTGCGATGAGGCTCGTGTATTTAGTCAATCTGAACGAGCGGCCACGGTATGCACTGGAAGCTTGTCCGCAGACAGTGAAGATCTGGAGATGTTTGCAGTGGATCTTGCCAAGTATTGCTGTCCGGCTTTCCCTGGGGCCGAGCATGACGAGGTCTTCGAGGTGCAAGACTACCATCCTGGAACCTGCAGTTTGGCGCAGATCTCTTGCATGACCTGTCCGTGTTTGTTCGATGAGCTCGGACAGCGTCGGTCGTTCTTCGCCGTTGTCAGTGCAATCCCAGGCTACTGCGGCTGCTCCTACTTCATCAATGCAGCCAGCCTGGTTCGAATCTTCGCGATCGGCGCTGGGGTAGCTTGTCTGCATGGTGACTTCAGAAGTAACGTTGCAACTTCGTTGACCACACTCTGAGGTGGTCTTCACCTCGTGCCTCTCTGCATTCCGCTGCCTCAAGGGCCTTCGACGAGCACAGTGGGCGAACCTAATGCCCCCTGCCTCAGACACGATGGTTTTCTTGCGCAGCAGATACAGAAGGTCACGTGAGATGTTCAGTTGTGCAAACACAGTGCTTGCTGTTTCAGGTCGGTCATGCAACCCGGATGCAGTCAAGTGCTTCAGGATGTCATCTCTAAGCGTACAAACGACTAGTGACAGCTACAGCAATCTAGCATCATTTAGCTATGCCATTGCCAATTTCAGGTTTCCCATTCCTGTCACCGTCTACTCCGTCTTCTGGAAGACCCCCAACGACGAGCCGATTCAGCACAGAAAGGAGTCATTGCGACACAGTTGCCGCTTTGCTCGTTGAATAACCGTCACAGTGGTGGAAGGAGGGTGAGCCGGTGCAATCGGAACTAGCCTTCGATCCCTTCGCCCTGATGGATGAGCAACCGGAAAGCAGACTCTGGGCAGAAATTCGCAGCGAAATTCGACTGGCAACCGCCGTCCGGGAGTTTTTTTGGTAACACAGAGATGGCATTGACTTCGTGAGAAGTCGAGCCAAAAGCCGTTTGCGTGTGCTTCCTGATTCCTGAATTAATGACTGCAACCACGGTCCGATTTGCGCCGACAGTTATTCGGTAGTCTAAGTTAAGTATGCTATGTAGGTCAGCAAGACGGACAGAACATCAGCTGCCTGTGTCTCGCTAGACCCAGTGGACCTACCATCGTTCCAGTCGAGTGCCGGAGCTTGTCTTGTTGACGAGAGCCAGCGACAGAGAGAGAGAGCGACCGCGGCATGCGCGCATTCGTATGCAGGGAGAGAGAAAGAGCGAGAGAGGGAGAGAGAGTCAGGATACATGACGGCAGCTTGAATGCAATGGTGCAGACTAACTTTGAGCCTTGCTGTGTCAAGTGCCACTGGCTTGCAAAACATGTGAATGCCAAGGTGACGCTGAAACCTGAGTTTGCTTATGCGCCCCGCTGAAATATACGCAGTAGTTGTGTGTTGAACAGGAGTATGTTGTACGGGTACCAGCCACAGCTTGCTCCAGGACGTAGATGAACGAGGGCGATGGACGCCGATGGGTGACCGTATGATAGATGGGCCGAAGCTGTGTGTGCCCGAGTTGTGGTTGGGCTTGGCGCTGGTTTGTCTGGAATTGTCAGGGGTGAGCAGAACAGAAGCGCCACGCCCGTCAGGCCCGAATTGAAGAAGGGCGAGCTTTTCAAGTGCCTGGGATGCAAGCAAACGTCAGCAAGAGCCCCTACCGTCTCGAGACTGACACGAGTTAACAGAATCGAGCCATTTGGCCGATTCGGCACAATTTGGAGCATGAAGTCGAGAGTGAGCGTTGCCGAGCGGGAGGTAATTTCTCCAAACAGCAAGAGGATCTGCAGGCCTTGAGGGTAGGGTGAGGCGATCAGATCATGTCACTACAAAGAAAGCCAGACAGATCATCCGGAGCAGCTCGTGCGGGGCATAGGCTCATGAAGAAGTGTTGTTGCTGAGCGTGGGTTAGCTGTATCGGGAGCAGAGATTGCAGATCCACCCGAGCGTCAAGCCTCCCTGAAGGGCAAAGGAGGCTGTCATGCCACTGTCAGTGGTGTGTGATTGCATGCTCCCTCCTAAGGCAGCCGACAGAAGTTGGGGCCTCGGACTTCATGTGCATGAGAGCATCGACCCCCAAAAATCCACGCATCAAGAGGCTCTCTTCGTTGTCGAGTTTTCGCCTAAATAGCAGAATCTCTCGCTTCTTCAACTTGTGCTTGTATGCTCCTTGAAATCGGATCTGCTCAGTTGCTGAAACCTTCGAGATTGGGTTCTAACGCAGCATGGGGACTCGAAATTATGATCAGCTTGCCACAGAATTGCTACCTGTGCCGACAAAACCCTTGGTTTCTAGGTACCAATCAATCAACAATGGTGGAGATGAAAGCTCATGGGAATGACGAGAGCGGCACAGCATGAAGTCGCAACGTCTTCGGTTGCTGTGTTTAGGTAGGATGATGTGATGAGGTGCATTTCTGCTTGCGTCATGCTTGCTCATGTTGCTGTGCTAGGGCTGCACGCTTTGCTCAGTCCAGGGCTTGGCTTGGTTCCACCTGCAGTCGACTGCAGATCCTGGCCGGATCGGCATTTCTTCAACAATTTGCAGACCTCGAGACCATGGGAATCGGCAGACAAGTGACAGCATTTGCGTGATCTTGTGTCGTCGAGGTGATCGGATGCTGCGGCTTCCCTTGCCTCACGGGCGGCTATCAGGCAGGCTGCGGCAGGCTCCGGGTTTTGTCATGAAGCCGCAAGAGCACGCGCAACAGGTCATCTACGTCAGTGACGACGAGGAGGACCCCCGAGAGCCTGCCTTGCAGCCCGGGGCTGACACGAGTGCAAGCCGCTACACGCTTTGGCTTTGAGCGCAGTTCAGCCTTGGGCCTTGGCGTTCCCAAGCCGCTTTCTTAGGCCACTGGCTTCCCTGGCTTCCTTGGATGGTGGGCTGACTCCCCAAGTGCTGGGGGTGGATTCCATGGACACCAGCTGCCCGGTTGCAACATGTGCTGAAATTCGTTTGAACGATGCCGCGCAATGGTTCACTTGTGCTTGCCCTGCCTGTATCGGAGTCTAAGTGAAGGTGCGGAAGACGCCTTGAAGAACGTTAGGCGGGGCTTGATCACATCATTTTTTTCCTGAATGCTTGTAGAGGCAAGTGTCTAAGTCTAGTCAACGTCTATCACAGTGAAGTGTACTTCTCAATGCGGCAGGTCGAAACACACTGCCGCGTCCAAAAACACTTCCGGCCCCATGTCTCGCAGGCCAGTTGAGGTGTTGTGCGCTCTGTGACGGGTAGAAACATGATTGTGGCTCGGTAGCCGGAGCCGCCTGCAAGCAGCAATGACGTTTGAGAGTCAAACGCTGGTGACTGACTGCGCAGACGTGCAGGTCCTTGTGTTGGCACCATAACTGCACCGGGAGAGGGGTCAACAAAAAAACTGTTTAAGGGATAAAAAAACTATTTCCGGGATCAAAAAAACTATTCACAGATCAAAAAACTATTCATTT